>JABEVN020003581.1:0-17665 GCA_013146195.2 Codonopsis lanceolata | reverse complement strand
CTTTATGAATCATGATTGGTTCACCTGTGCCAATGCTGTTATGAATCACGGTACAAAAAATAAACTAGAAAAATCAATTTTATAATCATGTAAAATAATGGCTGTTAATTCTATGAATTAGGTGGTACAAAAGCATAAAGAACCAATTTACGCCTTCCAACTTCTTCTCCTCCTTCTCCGCTAACTCAAAAATCCTTGAGAACCCACCATTAAGATCTTATTATTAGTAGTTTCATATTTTGCGAACAAAATCTACCAAACTTAAAGCCCCTAATATAATCAACTGTATTTTTCAGTTAAATCAATTAATTGAAAACATCAAAGGTAAAAAAAAATATAAAATAACCAAAATGGAATGAAATCTCTTACATTATCAACAAGAAAAAAAGTTAATCCAAGAATGTGTTAAAGTCACAATAAATCTAAAAATTGTCCAAAACCTAGCACCCTACGCCCAAAATCACCCTCCCCTACTCCCGCCCACACCATATACACCCACCAACCTTCCTTTTCCTCTTTCTTTGTCTCTTCTACTATTCTTTGTTTTTCTCCAATTCATTAATAGAGATGCAGCTAAAATAGATAGTTTTAAAGCTTGGTGCCTAGTCAACCTATTAAAGCTGTCTGAAAGTTTTGTTTCAATTAATTTGGTTATTATTTATAAGCAACCAGTGCCTAAGAGGCTCTGAAAGATCCATCTTCATTTTTAATCCTTAGCTTCTCTCACTCTCCTCAATTTTCTTTCAATTTGCCAAATGGGCTTAACACCTTTAGCCAAGGCCTCGAATTCTAATCAAACCTATAAGCCTGTTATAAAAAAAAACATCAATGGCAACCCTATTTAAATGACGTTTTTGGCCTTAAAATAGTCAGAACCGAAGTTTCACTCAGTTCATTTTGTCTGTCTTTCCGAGAGCTTCGATTTGATATGCGGCGAGTCCCGTAACTCCACCCGAGTCAAAAGTTATGCCCTTTTCCGCGCACCCGGTCCAAACGGTCGAGATAATCAAGTGCTAGACTGCCTGCATCACTAGGGATTCGGTTGCAAATGGTGATATAAGTTATGTTTGAAAAAATTTCATTTTACCCCTTACTAAATGCACATGTGCAACTTAACAGTATTTCTTTAACGACATCCATCAAAAGCACTATGGTTGTGAAAATCTCATACTCTTGGGACCAAACTTTGACAAAAAATCATTAAAGGACTAATACTAAGAATTACCCAAAGTCAAGGGACCAATGGTGCAATTAACCCTAATTTTAATTAACAAAATTTATTACTATTACTAATTTTTGGGTATATTAAAAGTACCTTTTGGATTGTAGCAAAACCAATCTCCTTTAGCACCAACACTTTAAGACATTTCAACAACATCCTCCACTCCCATTCGACCAAGTACCCACTTCTTTCTGCCTTTTCGGCTATTACAGAAAAATCACTGGATTTCGAGCCTCGCTCGTACAAGCATGCAGCTTCACTTCCACATTGGCAATTCGCTATGCAAGATGAATTTCACGCTCTCTATAAGAACCAAACGTGGTCGTTGGTTCCCTCTACACCTGGACAACATATTGTTGGCAGCAAGTGAACATATAAGGTTAAGTGTCGCGCGTATGACACCATTTCTTGACACAAGGCTCGGCTTGTTGTTCAGGGATACACTCAACAACAAGGAATATATTATGATTAAACATTCAACCCAGTCGTCAAGCCTTCGACCATTCACATGCTTCTTTCCCTCGCTCGGTCCCCATCATGGACAATTGAAAAATTAGATATCCGTAATGCCTTTTTAAATGGTTTTTTATGTAAAGAAGTGTTTATGGCTGAGCCTCTTGGCTTCGTTGAATCGCGCTATCCCCACCATGTGTGCAAGCTTCACAAAATTATCTATGAATTAAAACAATCACCAAGAGCTTGGTTTCAAAGATTACATGATTTTATTCTCTCACTTGGGCTCTTTAATAGCAAGTCGGACAGCTCCCTGTTTCTCTATCATTCACCCAAAGGCACCGTGGAAATTCTTGTGTATGTGGATGATATTATTGTAATAGGCTCTTCTCAGTAAGAGGTATCTCTTGTGTGGGATCATATTAGTCAAACCTTTGATTGTCGTCACCTTGGGCCTCTTGTGTATTTTCTTGGCGTGGAAGCCTCTCGACATCTGATACTCTTCACCTTTCCCAAGCTCAATATGTTGTGTATTTACTTCGAAATTTTCATATGCACGAGTGCAAGCCATCTCCTACCCCACTTGCTATGGGCTCACATTATTCTATTTTAGACGGAGATCCCCTTCCAGAGATGCAACTTTATGTCCTAGTATGGTTGGGGGGGGGACTTCAGTACTTAACCCTCACACATCCTGATTTAGCCTATTCCATTAACCAAGTGTGTAAATTTATGCATTCTCCTTACACCTCTCATTTACAGGTTGTAAAGCATATTTTTTGATATGTTAAAGGGACAATTCATTTAGGGATAACATTTTTTTCTTCCATAGATACTTCATTACGTTCCTTTTTGGATGTTGATTGGCTTGGTAGTCCGGATGATCATCGGTCTACGACAGGTGCATGCGTTTTTATGGAACCAAATCTCATTACTTGGACCGCGAAGAAACAGCCTCTCACTAAAGTATCGGAGTATCGAGCTCTCGCTACCATTGCCGTCGAGTTTCGCTGGTTTACTTATCTTTATTGTGAGTTGGGTGTGTTTCTTTCTTCGCCAATCTTATTTTGTGACAATGTCTCGGTGCTTCAGATGTCTCGCAATCCAGTGTTCCATGCCCGTACTCGCTATATAGAGATATATTACCATTTTGTTCGTGAAATGCACCAATGGGTTTTCTTCGTTTGGCCTATGTTTCTTCCACCAATTAGCTTGCGGACATTTTCACTAAGTCTTTTGTTGAGCTTCGCTTCCGGCTATTGGCCTCCAAGCTACAACTTCGTCATCCTCCGTTTAGCTTAAGGGAGGTGATAACACGTAATTGTAAAATTAGTTGTGGACGGGAAATAGGTCTTGTTTCCTATTTCATTGCAAGGCAGTATGTTAGGACATTGCCTTGTTTAGATGTCCTTACTGTACGTATTTAATGAATCTTTGGTCATGCTCCAGGAGAGAAGTGTTTTTGGCTTATATTATGTTGTGTTATCTCTCTGCTTGTTTATTGCACGTTCTTTTGGTATGGTTTTCTTCAAATCGCAAGATTTCAAAAGCTATTTTCAGATTATAGATAGGAAGAAAAGAAATTATGTATATGTGGGATACCATGCTGGAGAGAAGAAATTGAAATGCAAAGGTTTTTTATTAATGGCCGAAAACAAACCAGCACGTTGCTAGGTTTGTTTGTGAAGGGGATGAGCAAAGTTACAATCTGACCCCCTGCATATTAATTGTTTCCTTCTCAGCTCTTAAGGTTTCAAAGGTTACATATCACCCATCTCAGTTAGTAAGTTTATGGTCGTTAAGTATTTAGCAAGCATAAAATTTTTGGAAATAGCCAACAAAACCCCATAGTTGTGGAAATGCTTAGTTGAAACTTGAACCCTCATATTATATTGCAAGATTAAGAAAATGGTTTGGTGTGAAAATTAGGTGAAACCGATAGTGATTCGGAGGAAGTACCATTCTTTTGATTTTTAAATAACTTGTGTCAAGGGTAAGGTAAGAGACTTTTTATTCTATCTAGCTTATTTTAAATCCCTTCGTCTTGTTGGAAAACACATTACTATGTTAACATTGCTTTGTACAAATAAACTCATGGAAATTGTTTTATGTTTTTGGAAAGTGTTACATTTTGAAATACCAAAAAAATATGGATCAAGCACATGAGCCTCTAAAGTGAACTTTGATTTTTAAAAATATTGTTATTGATTAACATTATTAGACTATGTTATTGGATTTGGAATGTTACAAAAGTATTTTGACGGTCTAACTAAGTTATTGAACATCGAACCTCTGGACGAGTCATGATGGTACCATGACAACATTGGACGAGTTACAATGGTACTGTGACAACATCTGGACGACTCATAGTCGTACTATGACAACCTCGGACGAGTTATATTAGTACTGTGACAACCACTTACAATGGTGCAGTAACAATATGGACGAGTCACAACGGTACTGTAACTGTAGTCAACAAGACCAAAGTGTTATTGAATCGTTTAGCGGGGCAGTTGGTTATGTGACTTGTATGGAACTATGTTGTAATCGACTAGCCCCACTGAGTTTCCTGGTGAGACTTTGAACACATGCTTGAACAACAACGATGCCTCTAATAACATATAACAATTAGAATCCACCCTTTTTTCCGCCCTGAATTCTTTCAACTAAATACAATCCTTCCCCAACCCTCACTGATCAATCCGCTTATATACCCAATTGGGTTTTACTTTTGGGTTCGCTATATTGCTATGGTTCTCCCGACAAAATTAAAAATTAATCTAATTTAATAAAGATATTTATATAAATAAATGCTAGTCTATTTGGTTTAGAGCATCACAAATGTTAATGTGAATCTGAAAGAAATTTTATACCTGTTTGAAAGAATAAACTTCTTCAATGCAACTGTGGATGAGGAGTGTGGTATGATGTGTCAACCAAATTTATTCACATTGTGGATAACAATGTCAATTTTTACATTATATTTGAGAGTGTGAATACATCCTAATGAGTATTTTCCATTTTAAAAGCTGGTTGTTCCCTTTTCTTTTCTTTTTTATTTTTTTGTCGATTTCATTTTAGTGGTGAGACAATAAGATCAAATCCAAATTTGCATTGGAGAGGTCCATTTTTAATTAAATGTGAATGAAGAGAAAAAAATTGTCACATGTGATTGAAGATGTTAAGTACCCACGGTCACATAGGATCGAATCCACGGTTGTATTGGTGATGCTATTTCATGACAATAGTATTAATTGGCATTTGCATTATCATGCAATTAAGTAAAGCGAATTTTGATTCTTACAAGTAAATTAATTACTCCTTCCGTTTCGGGCAAATAGTCCCCGTTTGAAATGTGTAATTATTAAGAAGGTATATTAATGTAGTTGGAATTGGTTATAATTACAAAAATACTTAAGCACAAGCAATATGTTTACTAAACAAGTGAAGGATAAAGATGAAATTTTATAGAAATTGTAAGCATAATTTTTTAAAGTGTACTCTTAAGTAAAACATCTCAAAATAGGATGATAGATTCTTTACCTGGAACAGAGAGAGTATCTTTCTAAAACCGTTTAATGAGCTAGGGAATATAATAACATATTTAGTTATTAACCCGTAAATTTCTAAATGTGGTTTCGTAAGACCGTCATACACAAGTCTTTGCCATTAATAAAATACGGCTCTTTGAATGGAGTGGAAAAAGTAAGTAAACAAGTTCAATGTGTTTCAATGTTTTGTTAAATAACTTACAAATTCATTACAGAATAATTTTACTCTTAGAATAATTAAAAAAAATTGGCAGAAAAAATAAATAAATAAAAAAATTAAACATTGGTTCCATATGGATGTGGAAATATTGGCCTAACCGTCTCCTCTTCTTCTTGTTTTTCCATATGGAACTGGAAAATTCCCTTACTTTTTATTTTCTTGTTAGCCACAAGTGACGACTGCAATTGCTAGTATGGTTCAAAATTGTTTACTACAAGTCCAAGTCAAGATCCTGCCAGAAAGTGAATCATCTTTATTCAAAATATGGTGCTGTGACCGTAGTCAACAAGACCAAAGTGTTATTGAATAGTTTAGCGGGGTAGTTGGTTATGCGACTTGTATCGGATTATGGTGTAATCGACTAGCCCCACTGAGTTTCCTGGTGAGACTTTGAACACAGGCTTGAACATCAACGATGCCTCTAATAACATATAACAATTAGAATCCACCCTTTTTTCCGTTCTGAATTCGTTTAACTAAATACAATCCTTCCCCAACCCTCACTGATCAATCCGCTTATATACCCAATTGGGTTTTACTTTTGGGTTCGCTATACTGCTAGGGTTCTCCCAACAAAATAAAAAATTAATCTAATTTAATAAAGATATTTATATAAATAAATGCTAGTCTATTTGGTTTAGAGCATCACAAATGTTAATGTGAATGTGAAAGAAATTTTATACCCGTTTAAATTTTATAGTTTGAGGGAACGTAATAACGTTCCCATAGGTTCTCTTTGTTCAAAATATGTTCATGACTTATCACGTCACAAGTTTAACTCACTCACTCTCTCTCTCTTTTTAGTATAAAAGAGCAGCCCACAAAAATCTAACAAGCAAAGTGAAAAAGCAAGGCATAGCTATGACAACTATTCTGAAGCCAACTCTCATCCTTTGTTATATTCTTCTACTCTTTCTTCCATTAAAGATCAATTCAACACCAATAACAGAAGCACAAGCTCTTGTTAGATGGAAAACAACCTTGTCTTCTTCATCCTCTCTCAATTCTTGGTCTCTTTCCAATATCTCAAACCTCTGCGCATGGACCGGTATCATGTGCAACCCTACTGGGACAGTTTCCAAAATCCATCTCTCTGATTCCGGTCTTGCCGGAACACTTGTCCAATTCATTTTTTCTTCATTCCCAAATTTGACTCATTTGACTTTTTACAACAACAGTCTTACAGGTTCAATCCCACCCAACATTGGCAATGTCTCCAAAATCACTCTTTTGGACTTGGGCAACAATCATTTTGAAGGAGAGATTCCATTAGAGATTGAAAAGTTGACTGAACTTGAGTACTTGAGTTTTAAAAACAATAGTCTCAGTGGTACAATTCCATTCCAGCTTAGCTATCTTCAAAAGGTAACATACTTAGACCTTAGTTTAAATCACTTGACCACTCCAAACTGGTCAAACTTTTTGAGTATGCCAGCATTGACCCATCTCGACTTATCTTCCAACGTACTTGAAAATGAATTCCCAAATTTCATACCCAACTACATGAATTTGACTTATCTTGATTTGTCATATAACTCATTGACCGGCTCAATTCCTGATAACATAGGATTGTTACATGAATTGCTGGTCATTGATTTGTTCAACAATTCATTTCATGGAAATATTCCTTCTTCAATAGGCCAACTCAAGAATCTCGAAAGAATTGATCTTCGAAAGAATAAATTGAATGGCTTAATTCCTAAAGAGATTGGCTTTTGTTCGAACCTTTCTTTTTTGTGTCTATCTAGCAATTCATTTAGTGGGGCCTTGCCATTGTCTATGTCCAATTTAACCAAGATTTCTATTTTGGCTATCGGTCACAACTTCCTTTCAGGTGAAATCTCTCCTTATTTTTTCACCAATTGGACCAAATTGATAACTTTACAGCTTCAAAATAACTCATTCAGTGGAAGAATTCCCGAGGAAATTCATCTCTTAACAAATCTGAATCACTTTTTTCTCGAAATAAACAATTTCTCAGGTCCAATTCCATCCCGCATTGGAAATTTGAAGAATTTGTTGGATTTAGATCTCTCTCATAATAAACTTTATGGTCCGATTCCATCCTCAATTGGAAACCTCACAAACCTTGAATCCCTTTGGCTTTCTTCTAATAATCTGACACAAGAGATTCCTCGGAGTATCGGCAACTTAACAAGTCTAGTTATTCTCGATCTCTCGCACAACTTTCTTTCAGGTAGAATTCCTTCAACTCAACTAGCTTGATCACTTTCCAGTTGATATATTTCTCAAACAAAACTAGTCTAAACCATTATGTATAACTAATTTACCTTGTTTTTGTTTCCATCTGCAGGCACCACCATCGTCCATTCTACATCGCAAAATGAATTGACTGCACACATCCCCTCTTTCCTTTGCAGCTTGTGTCTCCTTAAAATTCTTCGACTGTCTAGTAATAGATTGAGCGGTTTGCTTCCTCAATGCTTGGGAAACTTCAGCACTAGTCTCTTAGTGATGGATTTGTGAGATAATCAGTTTTCTGGTGCACTTCCAGCTACATTCACAAAAGGAAATTCCATTAAGAGTATTAACTTGAACGGGAATCTATTGGAAGGGTCGTTGCCGCAAGCTTTGACCAGCTGTAGAAATTTGGAAGTTCTAGATCTTGGGAACAATAACATAAGCGATATCTTCCCGCATTGGATAGATACATTTACGCAGCTGCAAGTTCTTGTCTTGCGATCTAATCGATTCAGTGGTATCATACCTCTTTCCACGACTAAGATTCCATTCCCAAAGTTGCGGATTGTCGACTTCTCTTACAATGCATTCACCGGTCTTCTACCATCTTATTATTTCAAAAAATTTGAAGCAATGATGACCGTGAATGAAAAGAATGGGCAAATGGACTACATTCGTACATCATCGTATCGAGATTCTGTGGTGCTCGTGGTGAAAAACTTTGAAGTTAAATTGGTGAGAATCCTCACGGTGTATACAACCATTGATATGTCAAACAACAAATTTGAAGGAAAGATTCCATGTACCATTGGGATGCTTAGCTCCCTTCGGTATCTGAACTTGTCTCACAACCATCTCACAGGACATATCCCAACAGTCCTCGCAAATTTGAGTGTGCTCGAATCATTGGATCTCTCTTCTAATAGAAGGACAGGGGAGATTCCTTTGGAACTGACAAGGTTGACGTTTCTTGAAGTCCTTAACCTCTCGCAGAACTTTCTTTCTGGAGCCATACCTAAAGGTCCACAATTTAATACATTCGGGAATGATTCATTTCAAGGGAACCTGGCGTTATGTGGATTTCCATTAACTAAGAAATGCAGGGATGACGATGCATCGTTAGTGCCTATGTCACCGGAACAAGAGGCTACTGCAGAATTTTTCAATGGGTTTAGTTGGGAATCTGTCCTAATGGGATATGGATTTGGAATGTTGTTTGGACTTACCATTGGGTATCTAATCTTCTTAACTGGAAAACCTAAATGGATTGTGAGAATCGATGAACGAGTACAAAACAGAAATGGAAGAAGATCAAGGAACAATGTGCAAATAAAATTTGTTCAAAGAAGACGGTAACTAGGGCACACCAACAGTTGCTGGGTCAAGAAGGCTCCAAATATTAAATTGTAAGATACCGAAATTTTGCTAATAGTTATAACAAGGGTGATTGGAGTAATTTTAGTGTAATATTTACTAAGGATTATTGCTAATTATTGGGATAAATATTACTCTAATGGTTGTGTTTTCATGACTTTTGATGATTTAAGGTACGATGGAAGAAATTGAAGAAAGGAGAAAAATTGGCACGAGAGTTTGCATGTGGGCATGTGAAAGGCTAAAATTTCTGCTCGAAATAGTTGTTTTGCAATGCAGATAGTACGTGGGCAAAGCAGAAATGACTGATGAGATTTTCAAGCTTTAATATCTTTAGGATTTAAGTTTTTGTGAGCTCAAGACTCATTTAATATTTTGTTTTTATTATGTTAGGATTTTATTATTTTATTTCTTTCTTTTTGGGCACTGTTTCATTAGTTGTTTGAGGCCCGAGTCTTTAGGAAGATGGGTTAGTGTGTAGGAGCATGGAGTAGTGGTAGTAGTAGGGAAGGTTGGCCCTCGAAATTCCCCTATAAATATAGGGAAAATGAGAGGACACAATTTTGAGCAAAAATTCACTCCAACTCACACTTCATATCAAGTATACGTCACCCTCATGCTCCATTTCTAAATTTCCATTTTTAGTTGAAGAATTGTTGAAGCTTTGATTCAAAACAATTGTGAGTTCTAGTTTCTTATCTCTACTCAATTGTTTATTTGAATTTATTTATTTTTTACATTTCAAGTTTATGAATATTTTGTTTGATCAAGTAAAAAGGCCTATTATTTGATTGAATGTGATAATCTACTGCCAATTAAAATGGCAAATCTGTAATTGTTTATTTGTTTTAATACAACGACAAATGACATGACGCGCCTTGACCCCAATCTCTATATGAGCATGGGGTCGAGCGCCTATACAAACACATAAATTAAACACCTGCAAAGCCCATGCTTACCACGAGCTACAAACACACACCGGATAAAACATAATCACTTATGTGACTAATATATACTAGCTTCTAAAAAGCCGAGAAAACAGAAGTCAACAAGCTATTGCTCGAGAACTAAACACAATGGCTCCACGGCCAACCAACTAGTGTAATATAATACACAAGCACGATGTTAAACATCAGCATCAAAAGAATAGTGCAAGGCCATTAATGTCAATTACCCAAAATAAAGTTTATATAACTCTATACATCCCCGTCCCCACAACTATACAAAACAAATCTTCTAGGAGCTACATCTCTAAACAACATTCTAAGTCTCACGTATCTCGCCGATCACATGGGAACTCCCGAGCACTCTGGATCAAATTCCTAGATAACTGCACACTAAATTAAGCAAACACGGGGTGCATGATAACTCAGTAAGTTACTACATGCAACTACATGGCATGTTGTTATGCACATGTTATGATCGAACACATCAGTCAACCAAGTATAGTTGTACATATACTTGCACACATCACATTGATCATGTTATAATGCACATTGACTCAACGTAATTAAACACATAATCCAAGATATACAATTGTAGGCGAGCTTTCCGTCTCAACCTACATATCAAACACCATAGATGTGTTGTTATTGAAGTACACACAATGAAGTCATGTTTGTACACATGTTGAACCAATGTCTGAACCCACTAGTATCCAGAACCAATGATCTTGGGACTTAACCAAAAGTCTCATTACCCCGAGTTTTACCCAAAAGTCTAGCCTCCAAATTGCTATGCTAATTTCTCTAACAAAGACTACTTCCTCGTTACGGCCAATAACGAAGGAAACGACAACGACCCCAAGCATTTAAGAGATTTGATTCTCGTAACTACTTATGTCTCCCTCATTGTCGCTTATTTTATTGACACACACATATGTAACGGTGGACTCAATGAAACATTCACTCCAACACAATCCTAAACATTAATATCTTTAGGAATGCATTTAATATTTTGTTTTTATTAGTAGATTTTATTATTTTCTTTATTTCCTTTTAGGCACTCTTTGAGTAGTTGCTTAACGCATTAGTCGTTAGAAACATGGATTAGTGGCTAGGAGCATGGAGTAGTGGTAGTAGTGGGGAAGGTTGGCCCCTTGAAATTCCCATATAAATAGAGGGAAAATCTTCAAGGGAGGACACACAATTCTGAGAAAAATTCACTCCAACTCACACTCCATATCAAGTATATGTCACCCCCATATTCTATTTCTAAATTTCCATTTCTAGTTGAAGAATTATTGAAGCATTGATTCAAAACAATAGTGAGTTCTAATTTCTTATCTCTACTCAATTGTTCATTGGTATTAATTTATTTTCTACATTTTAAGTTTATGGATATTTTGTTTGATTGTGTAAAAAAGCCTATTATTTGATTTAATTTGATAATCTACCACCAATTAAAACTGCAAATCTATAATTGTTTTTTTATTGGGATAAGTGTACCATTATACTTTCATCATTAGTCCCCAAACTTTGAAAAGTTTCACTGACCAAAGTAGGCCTTTTTGGCTCATCGGTGGTCCCTAACCCCTCACGCCGTTTATTTTCTCTGTTAATGAACAAATGTGCAACTCACGTGAGGCCATATCTGTCTTTTCCAAAGAACTTTTCTTGTTTTCTCTTGAACTTGCAACAAATTTTGAACATGGTCTCACCGCTTCAAGCCTCGGTCCCCTTCACAAAATCCACAACCTCCCTTTGTGCATAGTCCTCATTCCCGCTTTCTTTCTAAACACCCCTTTAGCCACACTTAATTTTAAAAAGACATTCGCCGCTTACATCAAAACCCATTGTTCTAGCGGTTGGATAACCCATGATAATGATCAATGGATTACGGAGGGAATTCATGATTATTAGTTTTCCACAATTGGGTGGATCGAATTTGGTTGTCTACTTCGCTGCCTAGAATCGTGGTTTATTTGTGTAAAAGGCCATAATTGAGTGATTGATTGTGTAATCGATGGAAGGCCAGAATGGAGAGATGAAGATGAAGATTTGGGGGTTAGGTGGGTTGTGTTATGAAGAGGGGGATGACGCAGGAGAGAGATTTAAAGAAGAGTTGTTGTTGTTGAAGTCTTTAGAGACTTAATCTCGATCCTAATGGTGATGGATTCCATTCAATAATTAAAGACAGAGTTGCAAGTGGATGAACCAATAATTGTTTGTTTATTTTAATACATTGGCAAATGGTATGATTTCAATTAGCTTCGCAAACAATCTAATCTATGGTGAAAATAAATAATCCAATTTAAATGAATCCCTGCTTGTGTGTTTGTTAATTAGAATGGAGTCTTTGTAGTTCTTAGTGTTGTCAAAACACTAAATCCTACGAGCATCTCTAGGGTTGTCTTTTGATTAAGGTAGTAATTAATGAGCTTCTCTTGATTACCAAAACAATAAGGAGAGACTCGTATTTGATTTTATCTCATTAATTTTGCGTTATTTTATTTTTAGTGCAATCGATAATTAGTTTCTTAAACCCAACTTTCGCCCCCCATCCGATAACTGTAGTGAATTAAATACATCGTTCCATGCACAGACAATCCTACTTACACTATACTATTTGGTAAAACGTATCTATGGGCCACTGTACTTTACAAAAATTACAATTAGGTCACTTGAACTTTAAAATTTTCGTAATAGCCACTGTACTTGAGTTACGTTGCAATTTAACCCATTTTTTGGATGGATGTTTGAAAGAACACAATAGCTAGGATTCTCAAGAGAAACCAATGCAGTTTCCAATGTAGCTGCCGATGTAGCTACAATGGAAGTCACAATGATAAAAATAATCAAAACAGCGGAAGACAAAACAATCAGACAATAAACAGAGCGAAACAGTTTACCAAAACGATCTACAAGACTATGCTTGTAGACCTAGACTCAAGGCAACAAAGATTTCACTAAAAAGATTAAACGTTTTACAAAAACTATTGTGAAATCACTAACCAAAACACTCTCACAAGACAACAAGTCTTGGAGAGCAAAAACCCCACAGAAAACAAGTATACCAAACGTGGGAAGAAACAAAACAACTTCCTAAAACTGAACAGGAAGACAAACAGAAATCCAGAACTCAATGTATTGCCGATGTTATAACATCAGAAGCTACAATCACACTACTGCACGTCTGGAAGGAAGAATGACTTCTGAATCATTGAAGTTTTTGCTCACAACCTTTGGTTGATTTTCTCTCTCAAACTCGCACCTTTAGCGTGTCCCAGGCTCCTCCATATATAGCGTTGAGATATCCAACACACAAGGAACAATCCGACTTCTACAAGGACAAGGATTAGAGAAGGGAAATAAAATCTACTTACCATATCCATAGATTTTATTACCATGTAATGAAGGTCACCAAAAACCGGTTGGAAGAGGATTCATAATAAGATCTTGTTTCCAAATATAATGCAACAAAATCTAATTAAAGATGTAAATTCCAAAATTACCAAAACTTGTCAAATATGAATTTTACCATGAAAGGGGAAACAAGAAGTAAAAATAGGCATGACCTATTTTACCCTTACAATCACCCCCTTTGTTGAGCATTTTTGTCAAATACAATGACAAGTGTTGCCATAATGAACTCATACTTCAACCTGCATATGTTAGAGAGAAATATCCAAAAACACACCCCCTGAACACATGTATCATACAGAAATAATAGGAAATCAAGCTGTATGAGATATTAACAAGTCAACCCAAAACAGTTAAGAGAGTTACATAGCCAAACCAAGCAGAAAAATAGTTTAAGGAACTTATTACAGACCAACATCAGACCATCATAAAATATTGTTTGGAATACAACAACCACAAGATAAACATCTTCAATTCTCTTCAGCAACAGTTTCTTCCCCAGCAGCAGTAGGATCAGGTTCAACAACCGCAACAATATCAAGACCACTTGAAACTGGAACACTTGGAGCATCATCACCCCCTATTTGGCCAGAATGTAGAGCCAACCAAGAGGAATATTGAGCTGCCAAGGACTGGAGAAGGGAGGTTTGAGAGGACAGAATAGCCAATTGTGAATTGACCATATTCAACTGAGCAGATATGAAGGCAATAGAGATAGGGGCAGAAGGATTATCTAAGATGGGTAGAGATGAGGCAGCTAATGAAGCTACATTGCCAGTAACATTGAAAGGAGGTTGGACAGATGGTTGAGACTGTGATGGACCAGGAGCACAAGAAGAGGGATATGTAGTGACAGGAACATAGGAATAGGATAAAGGCATGTTAACCACCCTGTCTCCTTTCAGGAGTTTGGCAGAAATATGGAGAGGGTCAAGGACAGGAGTTAACCTTGTTCCTGCAGCTGGAGTATATCCTTGAGACACTAGGATTTTGTAGATTAAAGAGGAAAGATAAGGGACCTTTTGTCACCTTCAGATTCAGCAAGAGTGGTGATTTTCTTAAAGGCAAAGTCCCCAAAATCAAAGGGTTTACAGGTTCCAATCTAATACAAGACTTTTGCATGCTCTTTAGTCAATTTGTTTGTGTTTGTTGTGGGAGCCCAGTTAGCACAACAAATTTTGTGCATAAGGGCATATAGATAAGACAATTGAGATGCTAATGTTAGAACCCTTCCCAAGCCATTTATGAAAAGTCCCCCCAGTCAATTCAAAAGCACACAAATTCAGATCAGATGTCATGGAGAAAGAACCAATTTCAGGTGTATTGAATAATTTATTGATGTGGGAGGATGAAAACATGTACCATTTTCCTCGGACAAAAACTTTCTCACACCTGGGGTCAGACACTAAAGAAATTCTTTTCTCTAGATTAGGATAAAACTCATAGATTAGGTCTCTGAAATATGGTGTGGTAGAGGAGAGAGTTCCTAAGAGACTCTATCTATGAAGAATTGAGATAAATTTTGCTCAGACAGTTCATCAGAGGGAATAACCCTTTCATCAACAATTTTCCTAGAAGTATTGTATCTAATAGAATCAGCTTTTGAAAGAAATTTTGAAGAAAAGGGTTTACCAACAGAAGCAGGAAAAGAGGCTTGAACCTTTGTAGTTCTGGATGTAGCTACAGTAGTAGCTACATTGGCAGATGATGCACGACTTCTGTTAAAACGAACAGGAACCTAGTCACTCTCATCACTAGCAACTGGTGTTTCTTCCTTACTTTTAAAATCTTTGTCTGAACTGTCATCAAACTCTGAAGAGCTTGATGGTCGAGCCACGTTTTCAGGTGGAGGTGGTGAATATTGTGGAGGACCTTTGAGCAGGGCAGACTTCATTTGTACCAGAAAATCTGCCAGAGTGCGTTGTTCATCGGAGAAACTAATATTGGCATTGGAAGCCGATGGAGAAACAAACTCGCTATCTGAAGATTCCTTGAGTTGTGTTGATTGAATCAGTCTGGAATACAACCCGTGGTGAAGGAATCGGGTAATCTTCGTTGCCACATCTTCTACGGTAGGAACAAATGTTGAAGAAGAAGGTTTGGAAGCGGTATCTTGAGTACTAGGAATAGAACCTGTTTTAGCTACAAAGTCTTCGTCGTCTGAATCACTAACGACGGATACAGGTTCTTCAAAATCACCAGGTGTTACCTTGTGCTTCTTTGCACTTGCAATGTCTTCTTCGCTTGGATTTTCGAAATTTCATGGAATGCCTCTAAGTCTCTTTGATCTTCTAGAGCTAGGGTTCCTAATTTGGGGCAACCCTGATAAGTCAACAGGATTGTCAACGTCGATGGCATTTCCCTTTTCGCCTGGAAGAATAATCATTAGGGGTTCTGGTAGAGGCTGAGCGAGAACTATTGCAGTTTGGGGATTCTCTGGAGAGGAAATTGGGGACGATGTAGCTTCATTGGAAGCTATATCACCTGAGAGATTTTACTCAAAATTCTTGGATGCGAGATGAGGATGAGGATGCCATGATAATATTGATGAGGAAATCTGAGAAAGAGAGGAGAATTAAGAAGGATTCCGGAGATGGCAATCTACAGCAGCACACTTCTATGGATTTGAAGAATGAGCAATGTTTCTGAATGTGTTAAGTCCCTGTTGCCTGAAACCAAAACTAATAGCTTCCACTAATTGTAATTAACCGTTAGACACTAATGACAAGGGAATAGGAAGAGACTAGATAAAACAACTAACCAGATTTTAAATTTTGATGATAAATCAAATATTAACCAAACCACATTTAAGGGAGAGATAGAGAATCTGATTTTGTCATGAGAAATAGGTGGAGAGTTAAGAAAGAGAGAATAACAGCCAATTTCAGTTTTTGAAACTTTGAATTTTAAAAAATAAGCAAGGATTTTGAACAAACACAACACTTAACTAACCAAAATTGACACACCACTAAACTGACAATCAGTAAGCATAAACTGGATCAAGAGCTCATGAACATCACACAGATCAAACAACCACATAAATTGCAACATGGAGTACATTGGTATATAGATTGCTCTAATCTGATATGGAAACAAAAGATCAATAGGCTGATATGTTCAAAACTGATTATGACCTAGAAAATATGCCTAACACATGCGAAGAACATGAAAACAATGCAGTCACACACATGTGATAAATGTCTAGATCATCTGAATGCTGTTCCCAATGTAGTTGCATTGGAAGATACATTCGCCAAAGTTGTGATTTTATGTACAATTTCTTATCTTTTGTTCACAAAACAACACTCAACTTCCCACAAAAACCATAGGTACTTTATTTCCCTATGAGAATAGCTTTACTTTATTTCAAGCATATTCAACACATGCCACTAGGAACCTTTCACACTATTTACCAAGGGTAGCCACTTTACTTTTTGATCAACCCATGAAATTGGAGGATTCATAGTCCCAAAAGAAAGGTGACACAACCTTGTTCGTAGGTAGCTCTTTTCCATTATGTAGCTTTCACACTTTTTCAATTAAGGGGAGTCAATTTTCTCAAGATCAACCCATGAGAAACTAAGCTCCATAGTACCTTGGCAAATTGTTGCATCCCAAAAATTTCAAAAGGTAGCTCTTTCCTTTGTTGACTTAAGATTTTTCAATTGTTATAATACTTTAGGGAGAGAGTGTGGAGAATCAGAACAAAGAAATCACAACAGTTTTGAATAAAAATCCAGAATAGCAAACAAAGGTACTTGGACATAAAAGATGAAACTAGTGTGCCCGCCTAAAAACTCAATGCAAGATGCCTAAATTTTTTATTATTTTTAGTTTTTTAATATAGGAGAGGGGTCACATGGCACACATACCGAGAGATTTCCTAAGATTTATAAATCTCTTAAAATCTAGACTCTTAGTGAAAATATCAGCCAGTTGATTTTCAGTTCCCACATCTTCAATGCAAATAATACCTTGTTCAACCAAGTCTCTAATAAAATGGTGTCTTATATCAATGCGCTTAGTTCTAGAGTGTTGTACAAGATTTTTTGCTATACTTATGGCACTGGTGTTGTCACAATACATGGTTAATACATTGCTTTGTAAGCCATAATCCTTGATCATTTGATTCATCCACAAAAGTTGTGTACACCCACTACCAGCAGCAATATATTCAGATTCAATTGTTGAAAGGGAAACAAAGTGTTTTTTTACTAAACCAAGAAATCAAGTTGTTTCCAAATAAAAACATCCACCGGAAGTACTCATATCATCAATACCA
>JABEVN020003580.1:0-17656 GCA_013146195.2 Codonopsis lanceolata | reverse complement strand
CTCAACTTGAAGTCTAATGCATCTAAACATGTTAATAAACCATCTTATAGAGGTCAGGACCCAAGCAGGAGTCCACGAACACAACTGCAAACAAGCAAACCTTCAATCGCGTCGCATTAGACTATCGTCGAGTCACGACTTGTGACTTTAGCAAGTCGACAACTATATAGGGTCTCTTAATGATGTGTCTTGGTCTTAACATGGCCTCTCAAACATATCTAGACCCTCTACTTAAACCAAACATAAGCGTCGACAAGGGAAGAAGTGCAAGTATATACGCAAACCCCGAGATAGCAGCGAAGAGGCGGAAATCACACCCTCTCCACCTTAAAAAGAATTAAGTCGAATTCTAAATCAATTCAAACCAACCTTGACTCGAATCTAGGAGTCTACCACCATCTACGAGGAGTCGAACTAATATAATCCAAATTCAAAAGTCTACAACTCTGATAGACACGTCATCAACACCTTCTATCGGAAACAACATGACTCATGCTTGAGTCACGAATACCATCTGAACAACTAGGAAGCGAACATGTAGGCAAAATCCCAAACTTCAACATAAGAACACATTCGACTACGAAACTATTTGTTTCGGGGCACATCATGAAATTCAAGCACAAAAGATTCTAAGTTACAAAAATTAATAATTGCCTATGGAGCAATTTACAAACAAATCAAGGATAAGCAAATCGGCATTTCAAACCATGTAAATCACACTTGCGAATTCCCAATCGTGTATAATAACACATAAGAGCACGTTAATGAAATGTTTTGAAAATTCATTCCATTTATGTCCATTCCATTTAGTAACGGTATAGTCAATTTCTACCATAATTCATACCAATCCTAGTTCAACAACGAACCACTTTTGATCACCAATTTAGGGTACAGGCTAAATTGGATACTCAAAAGTTTCCGTTACCAAGAGATGCGAAGGTTCATGATTAAAAAGGTTTTAAGCATCCTTTAATAGTCTCCTATGCTAAGGTAATGAATGAGCAGGAGATAATAATGATGAAATGAGAATTTAGTATACTACAATGTAATGCATCAAGTAGGGGTTTCCTACAACTAATGCACATAACCGAATAAAAATTCAGACCAAGTAACAAGGTCTATTACCTTGACAAACAACAATCATATCTACCACAAAACTCGTGTACCTAGTAATCACAATGAATCGACAAGGCTACTAATGCCCGTAACGTCCATACTCCGCAAAACTATTCTCTCTTAAGCTCTAGACCAAGTCTACAACCAGTGCATACACTAAGCATCCTAACACAACGTTAACGTTTCAATACTCACGGTGAAGCGTCAATCTCTCCCGTGTAACCATGATTATTTTCTAAATCACATTCTTCAACCTTCTCACAAGTCGAGTGGGTTTCCTAATCGTATAGTAACCACTAACAATAATATAGTATTATATTATTCATTACATAGTACATATCTTCATAGAATACTCAACCATCACACCAAATCGATAAGTATCAATATATAATTCATACTTTATATATATTCGTATGTATACATATACATACTATGGCCCTTATGTATGACCGCACAAAACCACAACTCTAAATATAGCATAGTCTTATATATGAATGCACATGAGCTAACGATTAAAGCGCGTACTCATAATAACGGTAATAGTAGCAACGGTATAGTTTACATATACATATATATATAAGAATATACCTTCCTATTTCGGATAGGTCTCCAAACTCATGACGGCTAACGCCACGTGCTTGCTTCAAACTCTAGGGTGGCCGTCACCATCTCTCTTGGAGCCAGAATTGTTGACTAGTACTCAGGCCCGACTAACTTTCCTCTTCGGGCAATCTTTCTTCAAGTGAGTTCCGTCTCCACAATAGTAACACTTCGGTCTTTCCCAACACCTATCCTCGGTGTGTCTGTTTTTCTTACAAAAGTTACATGTCAACCGTCACCTCGTCTTATCGAGTAGAAGTAGTAACACCACTCAGGCCACCGAATGCACCTTTCCTTGACTAAGCTGTTTGAGGTGTTATTGCCTCCTCTTATCCTCGGGGCCCCTATTAGTCTTTGATAATTTCTTTTGAGCGTACTCCTCGATGTCTAACTTCATCGCATGCGATCCACGACCCCTTGGTAATCCGTAAGTAGTAGCGGAATAAGGCGCCTCGATATTTCGTCTTCGGGCCTTTCACAAACCTCTCGGTCTTCTTAGCCTCATCGGCACCAAGTAACTTCTGATGGAGCCAACTCCATAAACTTTGTTGAATCTTGAGCCACGGTCATATCTCCTTGTTCTAACGTTAGAATTCCATCTCTCCCCTTTCAGTCGCTAAACCGTAACGTAAACTCCTTGACAAAGTTTTCCCACACTCGAGGCACTCCATCTTTGTCTCCAATGATCTCGTATTCCAAGCCACCTTTGCTCGGCCGCACCATCCAATTCAAACACTGCTAAGGTAACCATTTCTTCTGACGTACTACCCAAAACTGCAAAGATCTTCTCCATGCTTTCTAGCCAATGTTTCGCCCCAATAGTATCTGGCTCTCCATCGAAACTTTTCGGTTTAAACTTCAAGAATTTCGCAGAACGGAAGAATGGTCTTCCATCCACACATCCGTTGAGGAGTCACAGCGGATCGTTAACATTTTCTCCCCTCTCGTCGCCAGGCGTACTCGAACAGGGGTATAATAGAACTAGCTCCACCCCAAGTTCCGACATAATACGCCTACAAAGAACACTCGGCGTTAATAACTCAACAATAAACCCAACCCAAACTAGGCCAAGGAACCTATCTGGCGAAATAGCTAACCTATAGCTCACGATACAAGCTGTGGTTACGACCCGGCCGGACTCCGATCTAACGGAATCCCAAGGTGCCGTTCAGTTATCAAACAAGCTAAAAAAGACGGACAAGCACCCGCTAAGCGTAGTAGTGCGAGTCCAGAGTTGAACTAACAACACTAAACAGGAATGAGAAGCCATAACGGCAAAAACGAATAACCAAAAACTAAAATCTGCGGAAGCAAATCATAAGTGGGACTAAAGCCTATAATTATAAACTAAGGAATACAAGGAATATGAGAGGCGACTATCTCTCGACAAATCTCGACTCGCGTGATGCAACAACTGCGCACGGACAACAAACCATCGGCAACCTAAGGCGCGAAGCATCAAGAACCCTTGACGATAAGCGACAACTCTACGGCTATAACATGCCGGAGGAATAAATCAACTAAAAGAGTAGAGATGAAATACTAACCACTAACCCAAAGTCTCTCGACTAAAGTAAATCGGAGATGACAATACCAACAATACTAGGGCAGTGAGCTAAAGCATGCTGGAATAATAAAGGAACAACTCATAAGAATCTGAACGGCTCGACCAAACAAGTCGGCTACCAAAATAATACAATAACAAAATACTAACATAATCTACCCAAGTAAAGTCTACATAACTTTACAATCATGTCTCACAAATACAAAATAACTTAATAATAATAAACCCAAGCTTAAAGCCGGACGACCACCTTCTAGGAATCACTATCAGAAAGCCGCAGCGTACTACGGGATCACTTTGCAAAAACTAAGGAGAAAACAAACACGAAATGAGTCATAATGACCCGGATAAGTTACTAAATGCAATGTATGGCATAGCATGGCGTGGCATGGCATAATGCACAAGCATATATAAACTCATGGTATCTAAATCGTATACCAACAATAAGCAGGTATTAAGTCATCGAGTAACATAAACTTCATAGAGCATTATAGCACATTATCTTTCATATAAGTGCTCATAGTAAGCCATATAAAGGGATAGAGAGGTTACCCACATAAGTGTCGTTGTCTTTGCTCACGCAATACACATATTATACTTTATCTTTATCGTGCAACATCGATGCCCTGTGACGTCATCGACTTTTATCGAGAACCACTCGATTTAGCTAGCAAGCCAATGCGGCACTTAACTAATACGGCAAAGGGGCTACTTCTCCATTGCGGCCAACAATGGAGGTGTGTGTTGCGGCGATCCATAGCGAGCACGAATCTCATAATTCGTGAAGGCGATGCATCGTCCCACCCGGACTTGATAAACAAACCAAATAATCCAAATAATGCCAGCTGGGCTTTTATGAAATGCACAAGTAGATAATTACTCTCATGCTCAAACAAGAACCAAGACCGATCATAGCAGGCATACCAAATCAAGTAAGACATAAAGCTCCACACACCAATTTCAACAATGCACATATTTGCACATACTTAACAAATTCAACCAACTTATAAGTTTTGTCAAAGAACCACATAATGAGGTACTCATAATCCTCAAGTCATCACCAACTCAAGAATAGCATATAAGTTCAACAATTCACAATATGAGGTCTACTAAAGTCCTCCACTCAAGATTATGTCAAAGACTACTACTTAGTCTAAGAACCACCACAAATCAAGGCTTAGCATTTAGCTTCACTTAAAGGCACACCGGACTTAGTCAAAGTCCCGCTCGTCATTTATAGTCGACATCCTCAAGACCCCTCTCATGACAAGACTACCTTGTAGTCTAATTCTGCAAGTATTATCACATCCTCGCGACTAAATTCCTTATAGTGGACTCATCCAATAATCAATAATAATGGTACTCGAGACCAAAGGTTGGTCTCTAATACACCGTGCTCTACAAGCACGTTCTAAACAAATTCCCAATAGGTCTCTATAACATGAGTGTCCCAATTGGACACAACGAGATACTCGGGTGCGCAAAACATAAGCGAACGAGACCCGAACATCGTAGGGTCTCAACCCAAAGCTTGTTATCACATTATTGGCCTCATAATGACTCCGTTGAGTCTTAATTCTACCTTTCGTTCTTTAGGTGTTTCGTAAATCCCCAAATTAACATTCCATTCAATTATATATCAACCACTAAAATTCATTCGGCTTGATTCCCAAGCCTCAAAATTCATAAAACCCTAATAAAGGAATAATCCATTTCTCCCAACACACAACATTATTCAACTCATCCTACACACTAATACCCACTCCAAATAACACAATATCTCCAATAATTCAAGATTGATTAACAAACCCTAGAATTCATAAAACCCAACATAACCCTATACCCATTTTAGGAATTTCATACTTTCAATTAGATGGTCATACTCATACAACTTAGTGAGGTCACACATTCAAAGCCCCAAACTTTAGGCATACTTTCACAATAAGTCCGAGTAACATATAGTCATGGTTTCTAACATGCTCATAGGCCTAGAAACACAAAAGAAGAGTAATCACATATTCAATAATCATAGAATTCATCCTACACATGCTCTTAACAAGTTCACATGCTCAAATCACAAATTAAAATCATACAAGGCAAGTATGTGTACTCATTGACCTCAAATAGCATAGAGTTTGTTTTCCTTAGGATCAATGAGTACAAAATCAAAGAGAGAAGAAGTAACTTACAAGTTATACACCAAAGAAAGCAATGGAAGAAACTAATCGGATGGAAATGCTCCTCTTCTTGAGCTCTACAACTTTAATGAAGGACTCTTGGGCAAATGATGAATGGATGATTGAAGACCAAGGGATTAGCTCCAAGAAGCCATGGAAGAGCTAGAGAGAAGATGAAATTCGTTTTTGGAAGAGTGAGGGTGAGAATGAGAGTCAAAATCTGAATACAAGGCTTATATTGGTCTAATTCTTGAGTGGGACAAGTGTCAAGATATTGTGGTGTCTTTCTAAATCTGATTTGTGGCTTAAATGGTCACTAATGAACTCTTAACTCAACATTAAAAACTAGTTAGGGATGTTAGGACATAAGTGGGAAGGGTTAGGGAGGTTTAGGATAGGTTTAGATAGGGGTTTGAAGAGTACAAGTCGTCCAATTCCAAAACAGGAGAAAATAATCCCGTAACAGAACAGCAGTTGAGGCGGGCGCCTCACCCAAGGCCATGCGGCCGCCTCAACTACTGAGGCCATCCTCAAGTTCAGACTACTCTCCAATTGCTCCCTGCATTTGAGGCGGGCGCCTCACAAGGTGCTATGCGGCCGCCTCGGCTCCAGAACCTCTAAAACTTGATCTAAACTTGATCTAAATGGTCCCAAACTTTTGGGCAACCATTCTAAGGTCTAACCTAACTCAAAACAAGTCTAAAACACACCCGAACAACTCCCGAAACAACTCGGAGCGAAACCGGGAAGGGGTGCAACAACGTGCAACCGGGACGACGAACGAACTCGAATTCAAATGAGCAATGAAAGGAGACTTTTAAGGCAAGTATAAGGGCTAATGAAGAAGCTTAAATACTTCTAGAAAGTTGAATAACAACTAGGGGAATAAGAATCCCAAAGGAGAGGCGATTACGCGACTCGATTCCCGAACTACGCGATAGAGACGAACGCTACCTCCAAAACTTCCAAATCATCGATAAACTTAGGGAATACCTCCAACTTGAAGTCTAATGCATCTAAACATGTTAATAAACCATCTTATAGAGGTCTAGGACCCAAACCGAGGTCACGAACACAAAACGCAAGCAAACCTTCAATCGCGTCGCATTCCGACTATCGTCGAGTCACGACTTGTGACTTTAGCAAGTCAACAACTATATGGGGTCTCTTAATGATGTCTTGGTCTTAACATGGCCTCTCAAACATATCTAGACCCTCTCGCAAACCAAACATAGCGTCGACAAGGGAAGAAGTGCAAGTATAGCACGCAAACCGAGATAACGAAGGAGCGGGGCGTCACACCTGGAGTCGCACAAAGAGGGCCCCACCTTCTCTAGGCGAAATGGGCAGCGAGAGCCAAGTCTTTAACCTTAAATCCCCTCTCAGGGATTATGCTTTTGGAGAGCTTCCTAGTGTATCTCTCTGATGCCTCAAAAGACACAAACCTAGTGGGGTCATACTCTTGCTCCTCCTCTTAGGAGCGGGACGAAGAAGGTCCGCGGTTTCTACGCTTGGGGGCCATTATAGGGACAAAATTAATTAAATCTACTCTCTAAAAATTAAAATAAAACAACCTAACTAAACAACTAAAGCATGCACGTAATCAACTTAAAATTATTTCTATCAACCTAGCATGCAAAACTTTGACGGATCACGATTTAAATAGAGAGGGGATAGAAGATACTTGGATTGCAATGCTTTTGACTGTAATGGCAGGTTGGTCGGAGCTCCGAAGCTTAACGTCGGCAACAATGGCAGTAACTATCCTTCACAGCTTTTTGAATGGAGTGAGATGGAGGGAGATGATGATGGAGCTTGAAGAAGAGATGAGCACTTGAATCTTGAGATTTGGTCAGAATTGGGGAGAGCTTCGCCGTAATTCTTGAGAGAGAGAGAGAGAGAGATTGATTGTCTAAAGTTTGAAGGAAGAAGAAGCTGAAATTCTGTGATTTTTGGTGACTACCCCGCTTTAACTTATAAAGAAGGCCTTGCGGCCGCAAGGTGTGTATACCTTGCGTCCGCAAGGTACCAAGTCAAAGGGCACGGAAGATGATGCAAGGCTTGCGGGGGCAAGGGTCCATGGGTTTGCAGCCACAAGGGTCACGTGTTTTCTGCCATTAATAAGGCCTTGCGGCTGCAAGGTGTTTAAGACCTTGCATCCGCAAGGGTCACAGAATGTGTGCCTTGGGAAGCTTTTTCATGATTTTGAACAGTCTTCATTTAAGTCCTTCTGTTACGTTACGTTAAGGTCATTTCTTTCATGCACTCTAAAAATTCTACAAAACTTCTACACTAAAATATTAGAGACATATAAATACAACACTAAGATGCTTTTCTCCCCCAAACTTGAATTATGCCAATATTGGAAAACATTTAATTTAAATGCCCATAATCAAATAAGACGAAGAACAACATATTTAAATTACAATACGAAAGCAAATAAAATTTCATCAAAGTGGGTTGCCTCCCACCTAGCGCACTTGTTTAACGTCTTTGGCTCGACCTAATTGCAAACCTATTCTCTCGGGAGTTCAGCGTCAGAAAGACGAATGTGTTCTATTGTTCTCTCTACTGACATGGGTTCAAAATAAGGTTTGAGCCGATGACCATTAACTTCAAATATCTCATCAGTCTTTGGGTTTTTGATATCAACTTCTCCATGCGGATGAATTCGTACTATAATGAAAGGACCAGACCATTTCGATTTCAGCTTTCCTGGGAATAATTTGAGTTTAGAATTAAAAAGAAGTACTTTCAATCCTGGACGTAATACTTTTTGAGAAATTCTCATATCATGGGATCATTTGGACTTTTCTTTGTAAATTTTCGCATTCTCATACGAATTTAACTTATACTCTTCTAACTCATTTAACTGATAAAGTCTTTCTTCACCGGCTAAAGCTAGATCAAAGTTAAGGGTTTTAATAGCCCAATATGCCTTATGTTCAATTTTTACTTGCAAATGGCATGTTTTGTCGTACACTATCATATAAGGACTCATTCCTATTGGGGTTTTATATGTAGTTCGATATGCCCAAAGAGCATCTTTAAGTTTTGGTTCCCAATCTTTACGATTTGGTCTAACAGTCTTTTCAAAGAATGCCTTTATCTGTCTATTACTTACTTCTACGTGGCCAGGACTCTAAGGATGATATGGTGTAGCCAACTTGTGTGTCACACCATGTTTTCTAAGGCATATATTCATCAAACGATTGGTGAAGTGCGTTCGTTGATCACTAATTACTGCTTTCGGTACTCTATACCGAGAAAATATATCGTCCAAAAACTTACAAACTGTTTGGCCATCATTATTTCGGGCAGCAATGGCTTCTATCCATTTTGACACATAATCAACAGCAACTAAAATATATTCACACCCGTTTGAAATTGGAAAAGGACCCATAAATTCAATACCTCATACATCAAAGATTTCAACAACTAAATTATTATGTAAGGGCATCTCATTCCTTTTACTAATGGTTTAAATCTCAATTTGGTCACTCTACTTTCGGGCAAAATTCATTAAGCTCACTCTACTTATTTTTTCCTCAATTTAATCATTCTACTTTGTTATAATTATCAAGTTCACCACTCCATCCAATTTTTTTGTTAAAAACTTTAAAAAATTTCTAAAAATCCAAAAATACCCTTACTAATATTTTTAATATGATTTTCCATTTTCAAATTCAATCTCTCTTCTCAAACTCCTCTATTTGCCGTTGCATTTCTGGTAGTTCTAGATGGTCATGGATGCGCAATTAAAAGCTTGTTATGGTTCATTGAATGCAATCAAGTTGACTGAAAAAGCTGTGTCGATTGCACCGGATCAAAATCCTTTGAATGGTGTAATTGTCAATAATGCGTTATTGGATCAGAATTCTATAAAAAGCCCCCCTGCCTGGCCCAATTCGCTCGGTAAGTTTAGGTCTCCTTTTCGTGTGAACATGGAAGGAGATCTGCATGAGGATTTTGATTTTAATGATAAAGTTCTTAAATTCATAAACGAGATGCTTGTGGAAGAAAATATATAGGAGAAGAATGGTATGTTTCGATTCCAGCCCCAAGCAATCCCAGATCCGAAGAATCATCTCCTTTCCAACCGCGCTCTCCAAACCCAGTCGCCATACCCGACGAAGCCCCTTCATCTTCTCCGGCGATTCTCCATGGCCGCCATCCGTCTCCTCCTATTTCTTTTCCAATCAGGTCTCGCCCATCACCTCCTCTCTCCTCAGGCCAAATCGCCCCATCCACTCGCCATAGCCGCCTCGCCTATTATGCACCCCAAATGATTTCGACCCCAAGCAATCCCAGATCCGGCGAATCATCTCCTTTCCAGCCGCCAAACCCGGCGAAGCCCCTTCATCTTCTCCGACGATTCTTCATGGCCACCATCCGTCTCCTCCTGTTTTTTTCCAGCTAGGGTCTCGCCCATCACCACAATCCTCTCTCCCGGCCAAATCGCTTCCCGAACACCTACCGCCATACCGCCTTGCCCTCATGCACTCCACGATTCGACCCCAAGCAATCCTGCATCCGGCGAATCATCTCCTTTCACCAAGGCCTCCAAACCCAACGAAGCCCCTTCATCTTCTCCAAATAATCATCTCCCGATCTGGACTAACATCCTATTAACAATCTTGAATCCAGGGAGGATATTTGGTTCAACTTACTAACAATCTTGTGCGACATGTTCTAGTGTCTCGGAAGCATATAGGTCCCAGTACTTTTTATCATTTGACTTTTGGAGAGAGTT
Organism: Codonopsis lanceolata; assembly: GCA_013146195.2. Classification (NCBI taxonomy): domain Eukaryota; kingdom Viridiplantae; phylum Streptophyta; class Magnoliopsida; order Asterales; family Campanulaceae; genus Codonopsis; species Codonopsis lanceolata. The sequence goes on along the minus strand of JABEVN020003580.1, from coordinate 7,446 downwards.
TGTGTGTGTGTGTGAGAGAGAGAGAGAGGAGAAAGATTGTGCAGTAAACGGATGAGATTGAGAATTGGTTCACATTTTTATTAAGGGGCATTTTGGTCTTTTTAAAGATTTCCATCCAACATAACGGGCAGAAATAACTCGAGTGACCTTATTGAATGTCGAAGTCAAGTAGAGTGATCAAATTGAGGAAAAAATTGTAGAGTGAGCTTAATGACTTTTGGCCAAAAGTAGGGTGACCAAATTGATATTTAAACCTTTACTAATCACACCAGTCCTTTGACATTTATCACATGTTTTGTAAAATATTTCAGAATCTCTAAAAACAATAGGCCAATATAAACCAGATTGCATGATTTTCCTAGCAGTTTTAATGCCACTAAAATGACCACCACGAGAGTACTCATGACAGAATGCCAAAATATTTTGTTGTTCTTGGTCTGGAATACATCTTCTAATTATGGAATCTTAACATATTTTGAATAAATAAGGCTCTTCCCAAAAATAATATTTAGCATCTGTTAAAAATTTCTTTCTTTGATAAAAATCAAAATCAGGATTAATAATATCTGCGACATGATAGTTAACAAAATTAGCGTACCAAGGTTCAAAATTTCTAACTGCTTACAATTGTTCATCAGGGAAATCTTCATTCATAGGAATTTTATTATCAAGAAATTGATGTTCAAGCAAAGGTAAAAATTCCAACCTAGACAAATGGTCAGCAACAACGTTTTCTGTTCCCTTTTTATCTTTAATAGTAATGTCAAATTCTTGTAATAAGAACATCCATCTAATGAGTCTAGGCTTGGCCTCTTTCTTACTCAAAAGATATTTTAGGGTTGCATGATCAAAGAATATTATAACTTTTGAACCTAGCAAGTAAGATAGAAATTTTTCTAATGCAAACACAACTGCTAAAAATTCTTTTTCAGTGGTTGTATAATTGAGTTGTGCGTCATTCAATGTCCTACTTCCATAATGAATCTGTTGGAATATGCTTCTTGATAATTTACTTATCACCTTGTATATTCTATATATGTTGATTTGCTAGTCCCCATTACAGTGAGTCATCACGAGTGGCTAAAAGGTTTGCGTACCGGTTAGCGTCGCAACTCGTGTGGCATCACATAGGTCTTAGATTAGGTGCAACCTGATCGAGTCCTACCTTCCCACGTGATGATCAAATAGACCATCACTTCATATGCACTAAAGCACAGGTAGACTTGCAGTAATGTCAAAAGTCTTCAGTAGACTAGTCACCAGCAGACTTACCATAAGAAGATCAGAACATCTTGAAGACTTACCACCGACAGACATGCTACAAGTAGAGCTGTCAAAATGGGCATGCGGGGCGGTTTTGGCCCAAAAGCCCGCATAAAGCAGGCGGGCGGGCGGAAAGCCTGCGAACTTGACGGTCCCTAAAACTCATGGCTCACCACCCGCGTAGGCAAAAACTAATCCCGCCCAAAAAAATGATTTTTGATTTTCTCCCTTTTATTATCATTACACCATTTTATATCATAAAGACATAAACTCATAATTTATACCATAAATTAAACCACTGATTCACTGAAGATTACAAATTCAAAAGTTCAAAACCATTAAAATCAAAAACTAATTAAGTAAAATACAAACTTCAAAATACCAATTACAACTTTACAAGTTCACTAGTTCAGCAACAAAATCAACTTCTGGGCAAAAACAACATAAACTAAATCAAAAACTAAATTTTCATGTTAGGCTTATTGTTTTATGTTATTTTTATTTTTGAAGTTTGTATTTGAAATAATCAAATAATGGTTTTTGGAAGAACCATTAATATTGGTCATCTCACATCTTGGCAAAAACAAAAGAAAGACGACAGAAGAAAGCAAAAAGCAGAATGCTCAAACCCAGCCAAGAACAAAGATACTAATCAGCCTAAAAAATGAAACACGACAGGAGACGTAGAGGCCGGCGATGACGACTGGCAGAGCCGCCGGGATCTGGAAGCAGCAGGACTAGACTGGATTTGGAAGACGCCGGGATATGGAACGGCGATTCAGCGAAGACAAAGACAGCGAAGACGTAGAGGCCAGAGGGCGGAGAGTCGAGACGTAGACAACGTGTGAACGGTTGTCGGGCGATTGATTGGCGAGTGAACAACGGTGAAGTGAAGACTTGATCACTTGAAGAATGAAGAGTCTTCACTGAAGACTTGAAGAATGAAGAGTCTTCACTAAAGACTTGAAGAATGAAGAGTCTTCACTAAGGACTGAGACCGTGAGACGCCAGAGACGAGTGAGAAATGAAGATTTCAGTTCATGAACCAGTAGTGACTGCGAACCGAAGGCCAGAGGCGGTGCAATCGCCGGAGGAAATTGATTGTGTCGTTACCGTCGTCTGTTGTGCGCATGTGCCTGACTTGAGACTGAGATAGTAGAGTCTGAGAGAACCAAAGAGGAGTATAGGAGTGAGGAGTGAGGACTAAGGAAGAAGCGAAGAAGCGAGGAAGACGAACTTTGCGGAAGTCCGAAGGCTCGGCAGTGAGGAATGAGAGGAGATCACGATTCACCGATTCGATATAACCTAACCCTAGGTGATTATTGAAGTACGATGTGCGATTGCGCTTAATAAGTCGTGAGTGGGCCTGCAAGTGCCATTGGGCCGCTTAAAATTATAACAAATTATGAAATTAACAAGTCCAATCCACATTTCTCTAAACCAGTAAATCAGAGCCCATAAAATGCGGTTGCCCGATGCAGCCGCCCGCCGCACTGCGAGGGCAAAGCACATTTCTAATGGGTATTAAAAACAACCCCCAGGGGCTTGCACGAGGGCTTTTTCCCATTTGGCACAGCGGCTCTAGCTACAAGTTATTTGTTCGCACCAGGCCAGGCGGACATCGGTTCTCCTAAAAGCAGAAGACTTGTTCCACTTTGGCCGAACATCCTACCGGCGGACCTAATTCTACACGTGCTACGAGAGAAAAGACTAAAGTAGTTCAAATCAAGACAAATATGTTCAAGCCTCGAGAAAGCGACATAGTTAAAGCTACAAGACTTTCTCTCACTCACGTGGTCCGATAAAGTCAAAAGAAACTACTTTATTGAGCAGACCACGACAATGCATCGGACATCGGACCTACTTCTCATAGACTTATCAACACAATGCGACAGGACAACAAGTTCCAAGATCTGAGGACTAAATCTTTTGCCCCCAAATAGTCAAGATCTTATGGACAAAAATCTATATCCGATAGACTTTCAACAACTATATCTCTAAATGGATAGAAACATCAAATCTTCATCTCTCAGCGATTATATTGACTCCGGTCTATATAAGAATCCTTTCTTTCCCAATACACGGGCATATAGAGCGAAGTCTAAAAACAAGGACTCACTCAAGAGCTTCAAAGAAGCGAGGGAGATCTACAACGAGATCGTCCTCACCAAGCATCTCGGATCTCGACACAATATTGCGATGAATCTATCCGGATCTTAGAAAGACACTCTCGGTGGATTGCTAGGAAGAAAAGCTTGGAGAAGAAAAGAGATAGATCGAAACTTCATAAGGCGAGATCAAGATCTTGGATCGATCGAAGATTGATTTTAGATTATGTCTAAAGAAAATGAAGAGTTGTGCGTAGATATTGCATTCATATCTTGATTTGTATTCCTATACAAATGTTGTTGATTGTGCAATAATCATTCATCATGGAAGCCGAGTGCTCTGCACTCAATTGTTCAGATATTTTTTATATGAACGACCTTGAAAATTCTCTTCTCATAACAGTTTCTCGTTCTGGTCTCTTATTGCCCTCTTTGCTTAATGATTCATTTATGGATAATTAAGTAAGGGTTGAGGCATGGAAGGACGATGACAAAAACTTTACATAGAATATTTAGGCTGATGTAATATGTAATTTATCTTTGAATAAATTCATATGTTCTTACAAATAATTTATCCCTCAGTCTTTATATATCTATGAGCTTTTATAAATTGATTTATCTTTAGAAAAGTTATTCTTTAATTGATCTCCTAGAATTTGTATTTGAAAGAAGTATTAAGCGTGTTGTTGTTCGATCATATATTGTGTACGACCACTTAAGACTTCTCCAAATCTAAAGTCTTTCTATTTACTGCTTAAACTCTTTATAAGCGGCTTTTCGATTTAGCATTTGTTTATCGGCATAGTTGATACTTCTACTTAGAGCAAGTCTGTCGTTAGCCTCTACCAGCAGACATGCTCAATATGCTAAACTGCAGATGCCACTAAATCTATGTTTTAAATGTATCCAAAAGAAAAGTTTTAAAATGGCATCATAGGCTATTCACCCCCCCCCCTCTAGCCTATTTGAGCACAATTGTGGACCAACAGAATCACATGAGGTTTCTTATCTACCCTTTGTCCTAACACAGCTCCAATTGCAAAATCTGATGCATCATAAATGATTTTGAAAGGGAGAGACCAATCAGGGCTGGTTAAAATAGGAGTTGTTGTTAATTGTTCTTTTAATAAATTAAATGCATTCAAGCATTCTTGATCAAAAATAAACTCGGTATCTTTCGCCAAACGATTACATAAAGGTTTACAGATTTTGAAAAGTCTTTTATAAATCTTCTGTAAAAACATGCATGTCTTAGAAAACTTCTAACACCCTTGACTGTAGTTGGGGGAGGTAATTGTCTTATAACTTCAATTTTAGCTTTATCTACCTCAATTCCTTTGTTAGACACAACATGACCTAAAACTATCCCATGTTTAACCATGAAATGGCTTTTCTCCCAACTTAGGGTCAAATTAGTTTCGCAACATCTTTTTAGAACCAATGTTAGATTTTATAGACAATTATCGAAAGAATTTCCGAACACTGAGAAATAATCCATAAACACTTCCACACATCTTTCAACTAAATCGGAAAATATAGAAATCATGCATCTTTGAAAAGTATCTGGGGCATTACATAATCCAAAGGGCATCCTTCTAAATGCAAAGGTACCAAAGGGACAAGTAAAAGTGGTTTTCTCTTGATCTTCCGGTGCAAGTGGAATCTGATTATAACCGGAAAAACCATTAAGAAAACAATAATAATCATGGCCAGCTAATTTTTCAAGGATTTGATCAATGAAGGGCAAAGGAAAGTGATCTTTCTTAGTTGCTGCATTTAGTTTCCTTAAATCAATGCACATTCTATAACCAGTTATTGTTCATGTGGGGATTAACTCATCTTTCTCATTTTTAACAACAGTAATTCCTTATTTCTTTTGAACTACTTGAACTGGACTAGCTCATTTACTATCAAATATCGGGTAAATTATACCCACATCAAGAAGCTTAAGCACTTCTTTCCTAACTGTCTCTTCCATATGGGGGTTAAGTCTTCTTTGACGTTCTCTAGAAGGTTTGCTACCTTCTTCCAAATGAATTCTATGCATACACATAGAAGGACTGAAACCCTTCAAATCTGTTAAGGATCAACCTATAGCTTCTCTATGTGTCCATAATATTTTTAACAAGCTTGACTCTTGTTCTTCCGTTAAATCCACAGCAATTATAACGGGAAAAGTTTTGCCTTCCCCAAGAAATGTGTTTTTCAAATGGGATGGCAATGACTTTAATTCTACTTCAAGAGGGGATTTGATATATGGGATAAACTTACGAATTTCCATTTTAACTTTTTTCTTTTTCATCCTCCTCTGAAATTTCTTCTTTTTCTTCATTAATTTCTATTTTATATTAATCAATTTCTGATTTAGGGCTTTCTAATTCTTCTTTATTTTCACTGTCATTTTTAAAAGCTTCTAATCTCTCCTTCTTTTTTCTAGCATCCGCCTCTTGGAGCTCTCTTTCTAATTCTTCTATGTCAATTCTCACAGTGGAGAAGGTTCTATCATCACAGTCCTCTCCAAACATATCTTTCTCTAACTCGTCATCATTTAAATTTACTTCAAAGCTTTGGGCTACAAGATGTTCAATTTCATCAATTGAGAATCATGCATTCATGTCACTTGGTCTATCTAACGCATCAAAAACTGAAATTTCTACAGTTTCTCCCATAACTGACATTGATAGCTTACCATTCTTCACATTAATCATGGTGTTGGTCGTAGCCATAAAAGGTCTTCCTAACAAAATAGGAACTTCATTATTAGTGCATATATTTCTTTTCATCTCTAGAACCACAAAATCGATCGGAATGATCAACTTATCTACTTGCACTAGAATGTCCTCTACTATTCCCAAATGATGTTTGATCAAGCAATCATTGCTTGCAAGGACATAGTTGTGGGTTTTTAATTCACCTAATCCTAATTGTTTATAGATAGCAAAAGGCATTAAATTGATACTCGCTCTAAATCTAGCATAGCTTTCATCTTTTAGAACTACCCAGGAAACTTGGATATTAAAACTACCTGGATCTTTTAATTTAGGGGGAGTTCAGGTTGTAATACTGCACTGACGTTTTCAGAAAAAATTATTTTCTCATTCTTTTCGAATTTGTGTTTTCTAGAATGGAGATCTTTGAAAAATTTGGCATAGAGCGGAATATTTTTAATGACATTAAGCAAAGTGAGATTAATATTCACTTTGGACAACATATTATATTTTTTGTAAACGCTTATCAATCTTGTTTTCATTAATCTACCAGTAAATGGTATGGGAGGAACATATGGTGGAGGGCACTTATATGGTTCCTCAAGAGGATTCTACCCCTTGCTCTTTTCTTGTGTGACTTTATCTTTATCTTGACTTACATTGTCTTTTACTTGAAATCTACACCTTTATCTTTTCTTTTCATGAACTTCTTACCATATTTTCTACATTATCAAGAATGTTTGTAGATTGAATAGGATTACTTACATCTTCTCCAATGATTCTACCACTTAGCAGTCGTGATAGATTTTGCTTGTTACGTTTGACTAAGAGAACTTCCCTTCTTCTCTTCCTTGAAATTTTGCAAGTTCTTTTCTGCAAACTTTCCACGGTTTCAAATAAATATTTGTTAAGAGCAATTTGTCCACTATTTAATCCTTACGATTTTGGAGCCTCTTTCAATCACATGGCCCTTGTTAAGGAAATTGTTGAGGTTGTATTTCCTCCCATGAAAAGTTAGGGTGATTCCTCCAACTTTGGATTATATGTGTTGAAAATGGGTCATTCCTTTGCTTGGAGGGTACATATTCATCGCGATGATACACAAAGACTAGATGGACACAAGTTAGTAGCATGAGAATTTAATCCACAAATAGTACAAGCTTCTTGAATTTGTCAATTTGAGCATTTGATCTATGAGCTTTCATTTGAACTTTCTTGAACTTGAGCAAACTTCTACTTAATGGTGACTTTTAATTAATTTGCATTAACATTCTAACTCAGTTGGTGTCATTCTTTTAATAGAACCACCACTGCACTATCAACCATAGTTTGCAAGGCAAGCGAAAGAGCATGATAAAACTGAGTTA
>JABEVN020003579.1:0-17655 GCA_013146195.2 Codonopsis lanceolata | reverse complement strand
CGGTCGGTATGCCCATAAAGCATCCGAGTTTAGATTCTCCAATCTTTACGATTAGCCTAACCGGTCTTTTCTAATCTTTTATTTTATTTGCTTCTACTTGTCGGATGTTTGTGGATGATAAGGTGTAGCTAACTTGTGAGTTACACCATGCTTTCTAAGAACATTATTCACAACTTATTGGTAAAATGAGTTCCTTGACTTATTATGGCCTTAGGTACTCCATATCTAGCAAACAAATCTTCTACAAATTTAACTACTTGTTTTCCATCATTAGTCTTGGTTGCTACCGCTTCTATCCATTTAGAAACATAATCAATCGCTACTAGAATATACTCACAATTATTTGACACGAGGGGAAGGGACCCATAAAATCAATACCCCAAACATCGAAAATTTCAACTACCAAATTAATATGCAAGGGCATCTCGTTTCTCTTTCCTATTCCACATGTTCTTTGACACTTATCACATGTTCTATAAAATAGTTCACAATCTCTAAAAACAAGCAATAATACAGACCTGATTGCAAAATTTTCCTAGCAGCTTTTGTTTCCACTAAAATGACCTCCACAAGAATATCCATTGGAATTCCATGATACCTTGTTGGTCTTTTTCTGAATACATCTTCTTATTAAAGAATCGAGCAAATTTTGTATAAATGAGGAGCTTCCCAAAAATATTTTTAGTTTCCGCCAAAAATTTCTTTCTTTTCATAATGATCAAAATCTGATTAATGATATCGGACACATAATAGTTGACAAAATCAAGCATACCAAGGGTCGGAATCTTTAATGGCCAAGAGTTGTTCATCGGAAAATTATCATTTATGGGGACAGGATCATCAAGAAATTGACGTTCAAGCAAGGGTGAAAATTCTAACCTAGACAAATGGTCACTACAACATTCTCGGTTCCCTTTTTATCCTTGATAGTAATGTCAAATTCTTGTAACAATAACATCCATCTAATTAATCTTGGTTTAGCATCCTTCTTACTTAACAGATATTTCAATGCAGAATGATCGGAAAAAATTATCACCTTGGATCCTAGCGTATATGATCTAAATTTTTCTAAAGCATATACTATCGCTAAAAATTCCTTTTCAAGAGTGGTATAATTCAATTGAGCATCATTTAGAGTTCTACTAGCATAATGGATCACATGAGGCTTTCTATCTACCCTTTGTCCTAACACGGCTCCAATCGCAAAATCTGATGCATCACACATGATTTCAAAAGGAAGTGACCAATCGTGGCCGGATAAAATAGGGGCAAGATAGTTAATTTTTCTTTTAATAAATTAAAAGCTTCTAAACATTCTTTATCAAAAATAAATTATGTATCTTTTGCTAGCAAATTACATAGAGGTTTACAGATTTTGGAAAAATCTTTTATAAATCTTCGATAAAAACCAGCATGGCCTAGAAAACTTCGAACTCCTTTAACTGAAGTGGGAGGGGGTAGTTGTGAAATAACTTCAATTTTAGCTTTATCAACTTCAATGCCTTTATTTGAAACAACATGCCCTAAGACAATTCCATGTTTTACCATGAAGTGACTTTTCTCCCAACTTAAAGTTAAATTAGTTTCAAAAGATCTTTTCAGATCTTTTGATGTGTAAGGTTTTCTAAACAATGATCAAAAGAATTTCCAAAACTAAAAATCGTCCATGAAAACTTCTACGCATCTTTCAACTAAATCGAGAATATAGAAATCATGCATCTTTGAAAAGTAGGCTGGTGCATTACACAATCCAAAAGGCATTCTCCTAAAAGCAAAAGTACCAAAGGGACATGTAAAGTTGTTTTCTCTTGGTCTTCTGTGCAACAGGATCCGATTGTAACTTAAAAACCATCAAGAAAGCAATAATATTCATGACCGGCTAGTCTTTCAAGGATTTGGTCAATAAATGGCAAAGGAAAGTGATCTTTCCTAGTTGCCGCATTTAATTTACGCAAATCAATGCACATTCTATAACCAGTTATAGTCCTTGTAGGGACTAATTCGTCTTTCTCATTTTTAACAACAGTAATTCCCGACTTTTTAGGAACTACTTGAACAGGACTAACCCATTTACTATCTGATATAGGGTAAATTATACCCGCATCTAAGAGCTTAAGAACTTTTCTAACGCTTCTTCCATGTGTGGGTTAAGTCTTCTTTGCCTTTCTCTTGAAGGTTTACTACCTTCTTCTAGATGTATTTTATGCATGCACATAGAGGACTAATTCCTTTTAAATCGCTAAAGACCATCCTAAAGCTTCTCTATGTGTCCATAAAACTTTTAACAAACTAGCTTCTTGCTTTTCCGTTAAGCTACGCTATAATAACAGTAAAGTGTTACCTTCCCTAAAATGCATATTTTAAATGGGTGGTAATGGCTTTAATTCTTCGACTTTAGGAGAATTAATGGATGGCATAAATTCAGATTTTTCTACTTTTATAGTTTCTTTTATTTTAGCCTCTTCATTCTCCATTTTATTATCTTCCTTATTTTCTTCCTCAATATTCTCTATCTCAATTTCTTCAAAGAGAGATTTCAGAATCTCTACTTCATCATCTTTAATTTCATAACTTTCTTCTTCTACTTTTTTAGATTTATCATAATTATTTTCTGATTCTTCCTTTATTTCTTCTTTATCTTTCTTTTTACTAGCTTCTAACTTTTCTTTCTCTAATCTTTCCTCTTCTTCTATTTCTCTTTCAATCTCCTCAATGTCAATTTTATGGGAGGGATAGGACTATCATCATAAACAATAAATCTATCTCTCTCATAATCTTCCTCTTCTTCAAAAGTTTCGGTTGATAATTTTCAATCTCATCTATTGAAAAACAGGCACTTATGTCACTAGGTCTATTCATAGCATCAAACACAGAGATTTCAACAGTTTCACCTAGGACTGACATTGTGAGTTTACCATTTTTCACATTAATCATTGTATTGGCAGTTGCCATAAATGGTCTGCCTAATTAACAATATTGGGACTTCATTATTAGTGCATATCTTCCTTTCCATCTCTAGAACCACAAAGTCAATCGGAATGATTAATTTATCAACTCGAACTAGGATATCTTCCACTATACCCAAAGGATATTTAACCTAACGATCGCCTAATTGTAATTGCATAGTAGTGGGTTTTAGTTCTCCTAAACCTAATTGTTTATAGACCGCAAAAGGCATCAAATTAATACTTGCTCCTAAATCTAACATTGCTTTCATTTTTTTAGAGCTTCCCAAGGAGACTTGGATATTAAAGCTACAGGGTCTTTCAACTTAGGTGGTAATTCGGGTTGTAAAACGAACTTACATTTTCGTAAACAACAATCTTTTCATTGTTTTCAAACTTGTGTTTCTTAGAGTGAAGATCTTTGAAAAACTTTGCATAAGTCGGAATATTTTTAATAACATTAAGCAAAGGAAGATTAACATTCACTTTGGATAACATATTATAAATTTCCGTGAATTGTTTGTCCATTCGGTTTTTCATAAGTCTTCTAGGAAACGGAATTGGAGGAACATAGAGTGGTGGAGCCACATAAGGTTCCTCTTCTTCTTGATCCAACTCTTTTCAACTTCAATTGTATTATCTTCTTTATTTTGACTTTCTTTTTCTTGTTCCTTATTTGGAACATCTACTCTACTTCTACCTTCTTGATTACTTAAGTCATTATTCTCTTTATTACTATCACTATCTTTTTCGATTTCTTTTTCAATTACCTTTTCAGAATTTTCTTTTTCAAAATTTTCTACTGTAGCATGCACATTAGAAGAAGGATCAGGATCACTTACCTCTTCACCTATCACCTTACCGCTTCGCAAGACGGTGATTGACTTGGCTTGCTCAGTTTGACTAGGGAACTTCCCTTCTCTCTTTTATCAACTTCCGAATTTGCAATGTGTTTCTTTAGATTTTCAATTTCTTCAAGCATGTACTTCATCAAAGCCGCTTGACCTTTACTAGCTACTTCTTGCTTGGGAACTTCTTCAATTCTCAACCGATTTTGATTTGGCAACCGTGGAGGTTGTGGTGGTTGAGGTTGGAATTGTTGAGGTTGCAAAGGCTTATTTCCTCCCCAAGAAAAGTTAGGATGATTCCTCCAACCAGATTATATGTGTTTGAATAGGGATCATTCCTTGGCCTTTGAGGGTACATATTCATAGCATTAGCCCTGCTCGTAATACATAGCACTTGACGGGACAAAAATTAGTAGCATGAGAATATAATCCACATAAAGCACATGCTTCTTGAATTTGCCAATTTTCAAATTGAGCTTGTGTATTTGAATTATCTTGCAATTGATATAGGCTCCTATTTTTACCTCTAGCACTTTTCTGTTGGGAATTAATACTTAGCATCTCAAATAATTCTTCTAGTGCTTCTGGTGTCATTCTATTAATAGAACCACCACTGCACTATCAACCATAGTTTGTAAGCTTTGGCGAAAGACCATGATAAAATTGAAGCACTAACACATGTTGAGCCAAATTATGATGAGGACACATAATGAGCAGATTTTTAAATCTATCCCATGACTCATGGAATGTTTCACTTGGTTCATTTTGGAATGACATGATTTGTTTTCTAAATTCAAGAGATGCATGTTTGTAAAATTTACTCATAAACAAATCATATAATTGAGCCCAAGTATAAACACTATTTGGTGTTAAGTTCATAAACCATCTCTTTGCCAATTCTTTTAATGCACTGGGAAAATATTTCATTTTGATTTGATCTTCAGTCAACCCTCCTAAAGGAAAAGTACTCATCATGTATTCATATTCTCTTAAGAAACTGACAGGATCTTCATGGGGCATCCCATGAAAAGATGGTATGGCATTAAAATAATGACCTTTTAACTCAAAATTCCTAACAAAGACATCGGCAAGACTAAACATGATGTCACAACATTTAATGAAGGTCTACTAAAGTCATTAATAGTTCTTTGATTTACCACTACTTCCATAGTTCTTCTTCTCTTTTGATTCCTATTGACTGGGTCAACTAGGTTTTCAGGATTACGATTATTGTTATTTTCTTCCATTGTAGGATCAACCAGAGGATCCTCTTGATTCAATTGGTCTTGATTATCAAACTCGGGAGCTAGATTTTCAAAAACTTCTTGATTTCTTCTAACAATATTTATATCTTGATTTAAGTCTACCAATTTAGGATTCAAAGATCTACGACCGTGCATAAAAACAAATTAAAGCAATTTAAAAACAACTAACTATTAAAATAAAATAAAATCTTTTTGTATTTTTTTTTTATTTTTAAAAACTGAAAATTAAACTAAAAACTAAATTAAATTAAAAACTACGCTACCAACAAACTAACTACGTGAACTAGCTTGTCCCAACGGCGCCAAAAACTTGATCGATGTTTTAATTAATCTTTTTCCTTGCAAGTGGACAAGACTATTATAGAATAGTATTGGAAGCAAGGGTCGAACCCACAAAGACAAGTAATCAGGAACAGTGCAATTTATCAATAGCAATTTATTAATCTAAAGGGGGTTTTTATATTTAATTCTACTCTAAACTACTAGTTATAGATGTTTAACTAATTAGACAGTAATAACAGATATGAAGATCTTATGGTGGGTGGCAATCTAGGATTCTGGGTTTCACTTATATCTCTTTTATGTTCAATTCATAATAATATCATTCAATGTCTTGGGTTCGTTCACTAAAAATAGATATAGTCTGTTGAACAATTGGTTCAGCCTCCATCCCCGCAAAATTCATCCATTCTATATCCTAAGCACAGGAACTGTCAATCTAGCTGTCACCTAGATTTATGATCTATCTGTCACCTAGATCATGTAAGAACCTGGTCCTAACTTATCACTCTCGTGCATCGATAGGTCCAATTTATTGTGTTGGTGAGCCAGTGTACGACATATGCACTTGGTCATGCAGTTATCCGCACCTCTAAGCCTTTATTATTTGCGATTACATTCATTTGTTCAAAGCAAAATAATATAGGGGTTGATAAACAACACAATCAACAAGCATTGAATGAACATAAATAAGAATCAAAACATAAATTTGATACAAGTTACCTCCCACCTCCTAGATTATGGATGATTTAGTTCATCATAGACAATGAACAACACATGGAGATGATCGGATACATGATTTGATCTTCAATACTTGAAATTACAAAACCTAACTATGTTATAAAATCTAAAAACTACCTAAAATCTATTAAAGAAAGCTTCCAGCCGTCCTCCTCCCTTTTGGCTCGGCATCTGACTTCTATATATACTCGGGAGTTGTAATTCAATCGAATGACTGTGTGAAAATCCGACTTTGACGCATTCTGACCACCTTGCGGTCGCAAGGTGCTGGATACCTTGCGTCCGCAAGGTCTCCAGTATGTCCGGCCTTGGAAATCTTGACTTCTGGCTTTAAGTCCCGTACTGCCTACCTTGCGGTCGCAAGGTCTGGGGCACCTTGCGTTCGCAAGGTCTCCAGATTCTTCAGCTTTCATTCTTTCTTCATTTTTCCTTTTTGGCCCTTCTTGAAATTTGCACTTAAAACCCTGGAGTTTCGCATATTTTCACAAATAACCCTGAAACTTACAAAACTCACCGAAAACATATATTAGTAGCCAAAAGCCTCGTGAAATAGCATAATTTAAGTCATAGAAGCAGATAAAATCGACGTATAAAATACATCGATCATGTACCTAGTGGGCACTTGTGAGAGTTGACTTTGGATAGTCATATTACACTTCGAGTGTGGGTGTGAGTGTATCGACGTATACACTATGAGAGAAGACTAATAGAAGTCCGACATGAAATGATTTGGGGACTAAGTGAATAGTCTTGTTTTGGGTAGTGTATTTGGACTAACTTAGTAGTCTAGCCAGGTTTGTATTGGGGATCCATGAGGACCTCAATGAGTGATTGTTTTTAGACTAAGTAATAAGTCTTGTTTGTGGTTTGAGGTTAAGTATAAATATGGCATCAACGTAATTATATTTTGGGGATCCTTGTAGACCTCAACGAATATTGATTGTTGTTAGCCTAAATTCATAGTCTTGGCATATAGATTAACGTTATAACTAATTAGTCACATCGGTATATGTGAGTATTAATTCATGACATAGATATGCATTATTGTGATATATTTAGTAGAGTTTGAAACCTATTTGACTTTGATTGACGGGGAACTCAATTCGAATTTATGAAGTTTATGTTTGAGGATCGTTATGAACTCAATGTGTGTTTGGAAGTTAGGCTAAATAACTAGTCCTGCTATATGTGGGATACTTGCAAATATATGCATGTATGTGATATTGATTACCTTCCAGTATGTGTAAGGTAGTATGTTTAAGTAGGATTACTAACCTGCTTGTTTGGACAAGGTGACCGAATGTCTGAGCCTTGTCGGGTTTTGGGTTTGATAAGGTAAATGGATATAGGAGCCTTATCAAGTTTTGTTGTGTGGTTAGTCAATGATGGGACGACGCATCATCTTCACGAATTATGAGATTCATGATTGCTATAGGTCGCCGTATCGGAGACTGGTTGTTCCGCATGCCTCCACTATCGGCCGCGGTGGGGATGTAGCTATCCATTGATTGTAGCAATAAAGCTAGACTTTGGAAGCTATGGTACTAAAGCTAGACTTTGTGCACATGTTTGTTGTGCACGTGATTTGCAGGAGCAACGCGACAAAAACGGATCAAAGAGGCACATCCTGACTCTTTTGGTTTGTTTATGATCAGAGGGGTTCACCCTGGTTTATATGGTTTGTTATGCGCACATATATGATTTTCACTATACTGCATGAAGGTTTTGAAAAAGGAAAGAAAATGATATTTTGTGAAGTATCAAAGATTATACGATACATTTTCACGGATTTGTTGTATTAACATAACGCCATGATTAATATAACTATGGATATTATCATGTATATTATTACTTACAGTAGTGTATTGGGTCATTATGTCTCACTTCGTACTTTGTTTCTTAGTGTGCAATTGTTCGATAGCCAAGTAAAGGTCGAGTATATCGTGACTGTAGCAGTGCACATTTGATCGGTAGTATGAGATGAGATCGTGCTGTTCGTGCTAGTGGCAGTCGACTCTTCCGAGTTGTATCTCGCAGAGTCCCATTTATTATCATTTTTATTATTTGATTAATTGTTGTTACTTTTCTTGTGAGGACGACTGTATGTAAAGTTATGTAAACTTTACGGTCGGGTAGACCGTTGGGCATTATTGTTGGTTGTATTTCTTCTTTGGACCGACGTGTTGAGTTGAGTCGTTGTACGTTGTATTAGTATCTATTTCAGTTGTCTCCCGGGCATGTAGTAGCCTCGGGGCATTCAGTATTCAGTTGTTGTTATTGTTGTTATTGTTGTTGTCTCCGGCACGTTTAGCCGTTGAGGATGTGTTACAAGTTGGGTCTTTATTGTTTTGTCGGCCTTGAGTTTTCAAGGGTTTGTTGTCTGTGTGAAATGTTGCATCATGCGGTTCGAATTTTCGGTTCGAGAGATTTTCTATCTCTTGGGTCGGGTCTAGCTTGGAGCTTGATTTTTTGGGCACTTTTCTATAGTTGCTTCCGCAGTTTTGGGATTCGTTACCTTGTATTGCCGTTACGGCTCTACTTTCTTGCTAGAGCTCGTGTAGCTCGACTGTTTTACTTGTGCCATTATGCTTAGCAGGTACTTGTCCATTTGTTTTTCCTCTTTTGGTGGCACGACCTTAGGATTCCGCTTTTGAGTCCGGGTTGGGTCGTCACATTGTTGGTCAAGCTCTTCCCTCCTTTGCCTAAAAGCAAAGATTTCCCCTTCTTCCACCCCTTCCTCCGGGCGAGCTGCTGTGGGAATAATCAAACACATTAGCTCTTCAAAGAGGTAAGAAGTTGAAGATTCTCCTCTCTTTGTTCTACTAGTTAAATGGGTCTAACGGGAAGACTCCAGGGACAAAATAGGCCTTCGAAATAGAATTGACTCTCCTCACCTTTCAGACTAAAAATCGTTGCTCTCATTTACAGGATATAGACACCCCAATTTTGTACTCCTGGTATGTAACATGACATGAAATATCAAGACCTGTTAAAACTTAACAAATGTCAAGTTACAGGGTTGAAAATGCAAAAGGACAAAGCAGGATGCGCAAAACAGTGAAATGCAGGGACTAAAGGTGCCAAAAATGAAACAACAAAGCCAAAGCTGGCACCACCCACACTCAAAATGGGGGTGGCGCCCAGTTCACTAATGGGTGGCGCCTGGTTTGAGCTACAGGGAATCCCAAACTGCTACAGACAGCGGCAGTCGTAATGTGCAATTTTCTCGGCGGCACCGGGAAGCTTGAAGAGAGAAAATGTAATCCCGGATGAGTCTTCTTCCCAGGCTATAAATAGAGCCTTCGGGGTTCACTTTCAGACACTTCGGAAACACCTTTCCTTCCCAAAATTCTCTGCGTCGTTGTTACGCTGGAGAAATAGAGAGCGAAGTGAGATAGTGAGCGATCCTTCTCTAAAGCCTCGAAACCCTGCCAAATCTCCTCCAAACTCAAAACCAACCGGTCAAAGTGAGCCTTAGCCCCCCAGCTAGGTTTCCACCCTATTTGCCCGGTCCAAAAATCTCGGAAAGAGCAGTTGCTCTGCCCGATTTAAAAGGCCAAATCAGCCAGAAATAAACCATTATTCTGCCCGATTTCCGCCTCCCTCAAGCAATCAAACAACCAATCTTAAGCAGTTACTCTGCCCGGGCAAAAAGTAACTTTCGGAAGCAGTCATTTTTCCCGAATCTTCACACCACTTCATCAAAAAAAGACTCCCTCTCCCTGAAGGATAAATCGAGCACACCCTAGTCCGCTAGTAGGTAAGTTTTAAAATATTTATTTGCAAAAAGTGCTACTTTTCATCCGGCCTAATGTAAAAATATAAGCCGTTGTGCTGCACGGATTTAGTTAGGAAATAACACTAAAAAGAGCCATTATTATGACCAAATATTTTTAAGTATATTTGTAACTATTTGTAAAGAGGCGGCTGCAAGTCCGTAAATAATGTAGCCGCGGATGTATTTGTTTTTATTTCCTGTCTTTTAATGCTTTATTTATTTGCTAGATAAATATAACAAAAAGCATACTTTAGCCAAAAACTATTTTTGAGACCGAAAGGGTGAGTTGGGTGCCTAGCACCTTCCCAACTCGTAACTTAGCCTCCGAACCCGTTTTTACAATCTCCGGTTTTCTTTTTTTGGTTTTGTTTTATTTCTTCCTCAAAATAAAGATGACGACTCTATAAAACATTTTGGATCCAGTGGGGTCTCGCAACACCTTTTATTGCACTTTTCCGTTTTCACGTAAAAAAGGGAGAATGAGAATGAAAAGGTGATGTATTCCTATATCCTCGTATCCCCTAAACAAGGGATAACTTGATATAGAAAACCCAAAGCACCCATAGTGATCCAAAATAGGTCATAAGGCTATTTTCATAAAATCCATAGTGGGGCCTCGCAACACTCATTTCTTGCACTTTTCCGTTTTCCCCTAAAAAAAGGAGAATGAGAATGAAAGGGTAATGTATTCCTATATCCTGGTATCCCCTGAACAAGGGATAACTTGATGTAGAAAACTCAAAGCTCCCATATTGGACCAAAAATCCACTGAAAGTTACCGAGGCGTATTCAAATGCGCTATCTTAGACAGCACTCCTCTCGCACTTTTAATTTCGTCTTCCCCTAAACAAGGGAGGGTGGAATGAGAGCAGTGGTGTCCCGCATCCGCACGTACGCGCATCCCTATCCAAGCGCGGGGGCGGCGCAAGTCCTGAACCCACAAGGGCGACTTATCGGGGAGATCGTTTTTATTTTAAATAAAAATGGAGGGCTAGACTCAAAAAAAAAAACTTTTTTGTTTTTCTTTGTTTCTGGCTAAAGTATGCTTATTATATTAATTTATGCATTTGAATATTGCGTTCCTATACATCCGTGTCTATATTTGTGGATATGATCCTCCATCTTGCAGCAGTTTCGTTCCGATAACTGTTACAGGTATGTTTAAAAATATTTTTTTTAAAAAAATTCAATATATATATCATATATATGTGTTTGCAATAAAATTCCGGGCAGCACAATAAAAGGGCGGAGGTTTTATTTTTAATATTGTTTTATTCTCGGCTCTATATTATTATTTCTTTCTGTTTATTATTTTTATTTCGCAAAATTTGTATATATTTGCATTCATTCTGTCATTTTATTTTGAGGACTAGGACCGATTTGTAATTAATATGGATAGATAGATTCCACGTTTTTCTTTCGATTTCTTAATGTGATTGGTTTGCTTGCTTGCACTCAAATTTAAAAAGCCGAGAAAATCCACAAATAATAGCAAGACAGGCCATATCTGTTTTTATTTTTTGTTTTTTCATATCTGAAAAAAAAGAAAGAAAAGATTTTACTGCTTTTTAGAGGCTGCACACACGCGCACGCATGTAAATATATTCCGAACTGCTACCCTACACTATGGCCAGCCTACCCCCTGCATAAACCATCGTTAGAATGCATATAGAATCTCAGGACACTTCAAAAACCGCCCGTTTTTTTTTTTTTTTTGAATTGTTGAATCGTGGGTCAGCCCCTGTATTAAAAAAAATATATGAGATTAAAAAAAAAGAGAGAGAAATAAGGAAAAATGCGCAAGTCAAGTAAAAAAAAATTCAAAAAAAAAAGATGATGAAAAAATAAATGCGCATAAATAAAAAATAATGAATAAATACACAGGGGCTGATTTATTATTCTCTGATGCTCGACCTAGACCATTTCGAATGGTGGATCCTGGAAAGAGTATAGGCCCTTCGCTTGGGATCAATCCGATCTTAGGGAGTCGAAAGGCAGGTGAAATACGTTGGTCCTATACTCTGGAGAAAGAATCTACTGTTCCAGAAAAAAGTCATGAGACTGTCAAAATAAAGCAGGTGCTTATCCGGTCAATTATATGGAAAATAAAAATTAAAAAAAAATACTAATAAAGGCACGCCATTCCAAACCCAAAAGCCTTCACCAAATCCGATACCTACAAACCCATTTTCCCTAAACCTCAATCTCGAATTTGGAAAAGCGAGATAGTACTAGCCGGTTGATACGGGGAAACAAGTGCGTAGATCGACGATAAAGGTAGAATCCCGGCCTCAAAGGGTACAGATCCGACCGTATGGCAACAGAAAGTGAGCAGCCCCGCTATGGGTACGTATAGGCTCCAGGTACGCTTCGACTCCCGCACGCAAAGAAGTTGGCTAGACCAAAATTGGGTGCACAGTCGATCGATAATGAGCCAAATGGCTAACTGGTGCAAAATTTAAAATCCAAGTGGTGAGGTAATCTCATCCCCCTAGCCTCCCCAAGAAGCATCAACCTCCCATGTGCCTCCAAACCCAAACCCCCAACCAAACACTAACCCACCAAATACTGCCACCACTCCAAATCCAAATCCTCCACCAAGTCCCTATTACCCAAATATTAACCCGTACTCATCCTATTCTCCATATCCTTTCCCAAGCACCAATATTCCCCAGAGTCCAAATGACATCCCTTTTCCCATAATCAACCCACTCCAAAATAGCCAACATATGGACCCACAAAGCTATAACCCGCCAGGCCAAGTTATTACCTACTTACCTTTCAATGATCCTGACCGCCCAGCCGAAACCGTCAATAACCCACCTGCCCAAAATCCACCAGCCCAAAATTCTTATCCAGCCCAAATCCCACCAGCCCAAAATCCTTATCCTGCCCAAAATCCGTATCCAGCCCAAAATCCGGGTCCTGCCCAAAATCCTTACCCAGCCCAAAATCCTTATCCAGCCCAAAATCCATATCCAGCCCAAAATCCTTATCCGCCTGGGAATTAACCCAAATTTTCCCCCCCCTCCGCCCACCAAAAACCAAAATGGAACAAAGTTACCCAATAATCGCATATAAGACTGTCATCATTAAAAATACTTTGTCTATTGACCAAGATGATTATGCTCTGGCTCTATTAGATGATGACAGTCTGGGAGACAGTTTCCTAGGTATGATAGACTGAGGCACTAACTGTGAAAGGCTCCCTGCCGAGTTCGAGCTTATTACTGATAAGCCTCTGCAGAATTGGTATACTACCACCGGCCAGCTTTTGACGCCCGCAGATCTAGTGGACTGCTTCGGATATACTATCCCTACTTCTTCCCCTAGCTTTACGGATTGGTCATCTACCGAACCGCTTCCTAAAGTTGAGGATCTCAAACCCCAGGTCCTCAATAATGTAATAAACCCTGTACAGTTTGCTTTTAATGATAATCTAAATGTCTTTGCTTATTCCTTAGTTGCACATACATTAAAAGACGCATTAAATAACTATAATAATGAGTCATTTGATGAATGGACCCAGAAGATAAAAATTATTTGCTTGAGCTTGTAAAGTCGGTCGAGCACCAGGAACAACATCATTCATCAGCAGCAACTGAAGACTTATCCACTATCAACCTGGGGCTGAACAATGAAACCAAAGAAATCAAAATCGGCAGCTACATGCAAGGCTCTGAAAGGGTAGCACTCATTGATCTCCTCAAATAGTTCGTGGACATATTTGCATGGTCCTATGAAGATATGCCTGGCCGACTCCACCATACGAACACCTGATCCCTATATATCCCGATGCTCGGCCAATCAAGCAAAGTTCGCCGGATTAAGCCGGAAGGGTCACTACAAGTCAAAGAAGAAATCATGAAGCAGTTGCGCGTCAATTTCATTCGGGTAGTTGAATACCCGATTTGGCTGTCCAACATAGTGACCGTTCCCAAGCCCAACGGGAAGGTCCGGATTTGTGTAGATTTCCGCGACCTCAACAAGGTGTCGCCCAAAGATGACTTCCCTCTACCCAATATTGATATTGTAGTAGACGCCGTTGCTGCTCACAAAATCAGATCCTTCGTCAACGGCATGCTGGGCTACAATCAAATTAAAATGGCAACAGAGGACCAAGAGAAAACCTCATTCACCACTCCTTGGGGTACCTATTGATACAATGTCACGCCATTAGGGCTAAAAAATGTCGGGGCAACTTATCAAAGGGCTGCCACCACTCTCTTCCACGACATGATCCATAAAGAAATGGAGGTCTATGTTGATGACATGATCGTGCACTCTAGCGACGCCAACGGTGCCCATATCAAAGACCTTCGAAAATTCTTCGAAAGGTTAAGAAAGCACCAGATGAAGTTTAACCCCACCAAATGCACATTTGGGGTTACCAAAGGCAAGGTCCTGGGATTCTTGGTGACCGAGCAGGGCATCGAGATCGAGCCAGCAAAGATTAAAGCCATCCTAGAGATGCCGCGCCAAAAATTCCAACCAAGTCAAAGGCTTCCTAGGCCGATTGCAAGATATCACCGCTTCATCAGCAAATACAACCGACAACCACAGCGAGCCCTCTTCAAACTCTTAAAAAAGAATACTAACCAAGTCTGGGACGAGAAATGCCAGCTAGCCTTCGAAAAAATAAAATCCTATCTTACCAATCCCCTTGTGCTAGCTCCACCCCATACACATAAACCTCTCCTCATATATTTAACCGTCATAGACACGTCAATAGGGGCTATGCTCGCCCAAGAGAAAGAAAATTCCTACATTAAAAATGCCATATACTTCATAAGTAGGAAGCGAGCTAAACTATTCAGCCTTGGAGAAAAGCTGCACCGGCCTAGTCTGGGCCACTCAAAGGCTCAAGACCTATCTACAAGGACGGTCCATCAAGCTCATATCCAGAATGGACCCTATAAAATACATCTTCGGCAAGCCATCACTTTCCAGCCGACTGGCCAAGTGGTTTCTTCTCAACGAGTTTGACATAACCTATGTCACACTCAAATCTATCAAAGGCAAACATGGATTGCACCACTTAGCCGACCACCTTAAAAGCCGAAGACGCGATCGAGCCTCGACTTCTCCTGGACGAAGGTGTCTTGAAATCATCGACCATGACACCACCGGGTGATATTCTTTGACTGAGTCAAGAAAAAAAGAGGCTTCGCATAGAATCTTGCAAATTGATCCCAACAGATTCTCATACCCGTTAGCCATAAGGTCGAGTTCGAGTGTTCGAATAATACGACGTATCATGAAGCCTCAGATATCGGCCTAGAAAAAGCTCTCCAAAGGGGAGCCAAAGATCTCGAAGTCTATGGAAACCCTGCCCTAATCATAAACCAAGTCGGAGGGAAGTGGAAGACACAAGATCCCCGGCTGCAACTCTATCATGCCAAACTAACAGCACTTGCCGCCCGATTTGATTCTATCTCGTTCCACTACCTGCCACGAGATAAAAATCAATTTGCCGATGCTCTAGCCACTCTGGCATCATTAGTCCAAATTCCCACGTAGAAACCCAAGTCCAACCATTCGTAGTTGGGAAGAAGGTCATTCCCAAGATACTACTTCAAAATTAATGCTCTCGGCATCACGAGCCCTCGTACACCGATATCATAAACTGCCTAAAAGGGAACCCTATCCTCCCGCCCGACAAAAGGGGAAAGTCTCCTTGCGGAGGTGGGCTTCAAAATTTGTACTCAGCGGTGGCAGCCTATATAAAAGGCACTATCAAGGCCTTAACTTACTATGTGTCGATCAGGTTAAAGCTGAGCAAATCATGGATCAACTGCATGGCGGTACCTGCAGGCCCCACATGAATGGCCATATGCTGTCCAAGAAAGTCATCCCATAGGATACTATCGAGTACGCTGAAACCGACAGGATTCGGTGGTGCGCTATTGTGACAAATGCCATTGCTTTTGCAATCCGCAACACGTGCCCCCGCATGTCTTATATAGATTCCACGCCCCGGCCCTTTCAACATGGGGAATCAACGCCATAGGCCAAATTCACCCGAAGGGATCCAATTGCCATGAATATGTCCTAGTAGCCATTGATTACTTCACGAAGTGGGTGGAAGTCTCTTCCTATAAAATCCTGAATGCCCGAAAGGTGTCCAAATTCATCTAGACCAACATCATATATCAATACGGAGTGCCTTTCGAAATAATCTCAGACAACGGCATGCATTTTGAAGGGGACGTGAATCGTCTGCTTGACGAGTTCAAGACCCAAAGGCATAAATCCTCCCTATACCGGCCGCAAGCCAATGGTGCCGCTAAAGCAGCCCAACAAAACACTCAAAATATCATCGAAAAATGGTCGACACAGAAAAGACCGGCCGTAAAATTACCGTTAGCTCCTCTGGGCTATCGTGATTCCGCACGCACACCCACCGGGCTACCCCTTATTCCTGGCATATGGCATGGAGGCGGTGCCGCTTATTGGCCTGAAATTCCATCACTAAGAGTGATGATGGAATCGCATAGCGTGTTATTAGGTCAAAGGGTGATTTAGAATTAGCCCTAATCGACTCTAACGACGCTTGCTAGCTCCCGGAGCATACCCGGCATATCAGCGCATAGCCCGGCCTTCAATAAAAAAAGTCAAAGGTCAGAATATCCAAGCCTGAGATCTCGTGCTGAGAAAAACCCCCTAGTTATGTTGATACTAGGGGAAAATGGAAATCCCTATGGATGGGACCGTATATTGTCAAAGAGATCCGGTCAGGAGGTGCCTTACTCCTCACGAACCAAGAAGGAGAATACCTCGTTCAACCTTTCAATCTTGACAAGCTAAAAAGGTATTATGCTTGAAAGCTAAGCTTTTATCTAAGCAAAGCTTCCTCCCCAGCTAGGTCAGAAACCCGTAAGGGCGGCCTAGGCAAAAATTAGAGCAAATAAAATAATAATAAACAATAAAAGGAGAAATAAGGGCTTGCTAGGTTGAAAACCCGAAGGGCGGCCTAGGCAAAAAATCAAGAGCATAAAAAATCAAACAGAGAAAAGGTGGAAGGCACCATTCGAATCCTCAGATCCTACCTCCGCCTTTAGCATACGAGGGCTCGACTGACAAAAGGAAAAGAAAAACCACGACAAAAAGCTCACATATAAAACACTAAAATATAACATTACAAGGTCCTAAGGTGTAACTTAGGAATGATTGCTAAAGAAATTTAGATTGTGCATTATTCGCTTTTACAGTAATATTTTGCTACACATACCCCCTTTGCTCCCCCAAAACTACCCTTCTTTTTGCAGCCTTAAGCCCCGGCAGCCTCACAAGCGTTGCCTCCACAAGGCCCGCCGCCTGACAAAGCCCATATACTCTTTTCTGCGAGGCGAAGAACCTCTAGTCTCATCCGCATGGGAGCCCCCCTGTATGTTCTTTCCTCGCCATCGGCATCCCCTGCTCTCCCTAGGGTAATGTGTTACTTGGACCGCCCCATCATTTCTAAAAGCAAAGGTTCTATCCAGCCGAGGAGGAGGAATGCCTCCTCCCTGCTCCTAAGGATTATGATGCCCTCGGCCATGTTGCTCTCCGAGGAGGCTCGTTACATCATTTTCTCAAAAGTTGTGCCCCATCCAGCCCGAGGGGGAGGAGCACCACACTCGGGTTCCCAAGGGTCAGGCCGCCTCACAGACAAGCTTAGCCCGGTGGTGACATTAGAGCGGCCACAGATGGTCCAGAGTCGTCTGGCACCAGATTATGCACCCGTCAATTCCTCAGTAGCGCTTGGGACAACCACTCGAACTATCAATATCCTCACCTATTTCCATTAGGCGAAGCCA
>JABEVN020003578.1:0-17671 GCA_013146195.2 Codonopsis lanceolata | reverse complement strand
CAAAACTCAAGAAATTGAGAAAAATTTAAAGGTATATCTCTTCAAGGCGGAAGAAGAAACATCAAAACTTCTCTCTCAAGCGATGATGACTTTGATGAAGATGAATTCTTTTTTTGCTGACAATTTAGAAAGTATAAATCTTTTAAAAGGAACTTTCAAAAACCTTGAAACTTTCAAAAAGTCTTCATCAAATCCTCAAAAACTTTCTTCAAGCTTCCAAAACCATCTACTTCAAACTTCAAAAGCCTTACTTCAAACCAAATGAGGACAAGCGGGTTGAGAAAGAAAAACTATATGCTTTAGCGTAGAAAGCTTTGGTCATTTTGCTTCAAAGCGTCCATTTACAAAAAATGAGTTTTAAAAAGAGCTCCCGAAATTTTGAAAAACAAAAGGGCTTAGTTGTCTTTGAAGATCAAAATCTTGCAACTTGGATTGAAATGCAGTGATTAGAAGATGAATCTGCGATTTTGAGCAAGCAAATGCGTGTCTTGTTGCGAGTAATCGGCATATGATTCATAATGAGTTTCCAAGTCCAAAATATTCAAAGAGATAAAATGGTACGTCAAGCTCACCTATTACAAACTCCAAAGCGACCAAGGTCATCAAACGACTCGGCTTTGCGGTTAAGAAAAATAGGAAATGGATTTTATGGACAAGGAATCGCCATAAGTCGGCCAAAAAGGAAAGTCAAGTCAACTTCTCCAAAGTGCGCTAAAGTAAGTCATGATTCAAAAGGCGGGGAGGAGAAGATTATTACCGACTCAAGTGTTGATGATTCTGGAACAAATGCAGAAATGTATTCCAAGTTTGAAACACTTAAAAGAATCCATGTTTCTTTATCCGGAGATTTTAAAATAATTTACGAAGAAAAGCGTGAGCTTCAAAAGATCAATGGGCTTTACAAAGTTCGGCAAAAATTGCCGCAACTTAAAAGTCTCAATAAAGAAAAACATGAGATTCAAGCAAAAATCTTCGATGTCCAGATTAGCGACCTTATGGAAAGAAATCTTCGACTAACCAATGTTGTTGATACTTACTCAAAGTCAAAAAAACTGCTGTAGAAACCATCATCGATCAACACGTAAAAATCATGAAGAACAAACATGGTCTTGGATACTCAAAAGATGATGAAGGCTGTGAGATCGGGCAGATCAAAAGGTGAACCTAAGATTCTGGCGAAAAAGGTCGAGGATCGGAGTCTATAATCTTTGTGCCATTCATTTATCCCGAAAATATGAATCGGCAAAGACAAGAGTACATTAACAAAAAGGATAGGTTTGAACAATGACGGTTGTCGGTCTTACGTTCCAACCTCCGATGGGTTAACTCAACAAGCTGATAAATGTCGGTCCAGCAATATCGACAAATGTCGACTAGGCGGACAAAAGGGAGGATTCAAGAAAGGCAAGCGACAAGTTCAAGCCAATAAATTTTGTTGCCTTGCTAAGACCTCAAAGCTAAGTCATAAGGAATCAAAGAATTCACCTCAAATGATGATAAGCACAGTTATCACAAGTGTAATATTTGTTCTACTTTTGGTCATCGATCACATGAATGCTTGTATAGATTTAAACCTCTTGAGGAACTAAGATGTCTAACTTCGGGCAAGTTTGGATACCTAAGAAAACTAACCCTTTGACCCAAAAGTATAAAGGGTACCATGATTTAAATATTCATATTTCAGTATGCTTAATGGCGGATGATCAATCAAGGCGACATATGGATATTAGGCAGTGGATGCTCCGGACACATGGGCGGATCGGTCACGAACTCATTACTAACATTACTTTATCCGCAAAGACAAAAGGACCTTCATTATTTTTGGAGACAACTCAAAAATGAAAGACTATTGGCTATGGATCCATTATCGAGAGGATCTATAATAATTGAAAATGTCTCATTGGTACAAGGTTTGAAACACAATCTTCTAAGTATCTCACAATTGCAATGATAAAGGTATGAGTTGCTCATTCTCCTCCACCTTGTTTTATAAAAATAGCATCACTAATGAAATTTTGCTCACGGTTCCAGAAAAAGGAATGTTTTTGCTATTGATTTACTTTCTTTAAACAACGATACTCAAATTTGTTTGGTAGCAAATAATATTTCAAAAATTCATGGCTTTGGCACAAAAGACTTTCACACTTGAACTTTAAGTATCTTTCAAAACTTTCAAAAAAGATTTGGTAAAGTGCGCCATCCATAAATTTTCTTACTAACAAAAATGTGATGCTATTTTAGGAAAAATAACAAAAACCTCTTTCAAACCAAAACCATGTCTTTCAACCAAAAGAATTCTTGAGCTTCTACATATGGATTTATTTGGTCTGTTACAAGCCGCAAGCTTAGGAGGAAACATGTATACTTTGGTTGTTGTAGATGATTATTCGGTACACATGGGTTGAAATGATGCAATCCAAGGATGAAACTTATAGCATTCTCACTTCCCTATTCGATTGAATTCTTCAAACTCAAAAGGAATGTGAGATTATAAGTGTTAGATCTGACAATGGTACAGAATTCAAGAATCTTGGGATGGACACATACTGTGATGATCATGGAATTGATCATAACTTTTCAGCAGTTAGAACACCTCAGCAAAATGGTATAGCTGAAAGGAAGAACAGGACTCGATTGAGCGAGGTAAAACAATGATAGCGAAGCAAAATTGCCAAAATATTTTTGGGCGAAGCTGCATCAACACGGCATGTTTTACACAAAATAGATCTCTCATAAACAAGTTTCATGGTAAGACTCCCTATGAAATATGGAGAGGTAGAACCCCTAACATTGCTTTCTTTAAAATCTTTGGGTGCAAATGCTTCATTCACTACAATGGTGGTGATTACAGAGGTAAATTTGATGAAAAAGCTGATGAAGGTATTTTTGTTGGTTATGCTAAGCATAGTAGAGCTTATAGAGTTTATAATAGAAAAACTCAAGTAATTGTTGAATCTATGCATGTTACTTTTGATGAATCAAATTTATTTGAGTCTTATAAGACTCCTGATGTTACTAACAATTTTGAAATATTTGAGGCAGAAAAGCGATCTTGGTTCAATTCAAAATAATCCTTCATCTTCAACCCTCCTGCGAAACTCTAGATATTCGAATGAACTTGACGGTCGACAATCTTCGGCCGGTGACAATCTTAACTGTCACAATAGATCGGTCGGTGACACCCTTAGTTACGAAGCTATTCACCAAGCCGACATTCATCCATCTCCACCTTTACAAAGCGAATCTCTTGACCTTCCTAAAGAAATCAGGGAAGCTAGACATCATCCAGTTTCAAACATCATTGGAAATCCGTTTGCTGGATTAAGAACCAGAAGTAGCTCCAGAAATGAAACTCTTGATTCACATGCCTTTGTTTCTTCCATTGAACCCAAAAAGATTGATGAAGCTTTGGAAGACCCTCAGTGGATTGAGGCCATGCAAGAAGAGCTGAATAAGTTTGAAAGATGTAAAGTTTGGGAACTTGTGCCTAGACCCACAGATCAACAAGTCATTGGAACTAAATGGGTGTTCAGAAACAAGTTGGATGAAGATGGAAATGTTACAAGAAATAAAGCAAGATTAGTAGCCCAAGGATATAGACAGGAGGAGGGCATTGACTATGATCAAACTTTTGCTCCTGTGGCAAGGCTTGAAGCCATCAGATTATTTCTTGCTTATGCAACCTTCAAGGACTTCAAGGTATATCAAATGGATGTAAAAAGTGCATTTTTGAATGGAGACCTACAAGAACAAGTATTTGTTGAACAACCTCCTGGTTTCTTTGATCCTAAAAAGAAGGACCATGTTTACAAGCTAAGGAAGGCTCTTTATGGTCTTAAGCAAGCTCCAAGAGCATGGTATGAAACCCTATCCAAATTCCTTATGGAAAAAGGATTTCAAAGAGGTAAAATCGATACTACTCTTTTCTCTTTGAAGCACAAAGGTAATATTTTACTAGTTCAAATTTATGTCGATGATATTATTTTTGGATCTACTAATGAAATTTTGTGCAAGAGATTTGAGCATCTTATGAAAGGAAAATTTGAGATGAGTATGATGGGAGAACTAACTTACTTCCGAGGTTTGCAAATTAAGCAAGCGAGGAAGGAATTTTTATCCATCAATCTAAATACACAAGAGAGCGATCAAGAAATACAATCTTCAAGAAGCAAATTCAGCAAACACCCCAATGGGAGTTGAATGTCACCTAGTCAGCGATGAAAAGGGTAAGCCGGTTAATACAACCGAATACAGGAGGTATAGTTGGATCTCTTCTTTATTTAAGCGCTAGCGAGACCGGATATCATGTTTCTTTGTGTGTATATGTGCGTTTTCAAGCTAATCTAAGGAATCTCATATGATTGCGACAAAAGAATCATTAGATATTTGATTGATCTTGAAAAATTTGGCATTTGGTATCCCAGAGATTCTTCTTTTAATATGATTGGATATTCGAATCTTGACCTTCTTGAGTTAACGAAAAAGTACCGATGGAACATGTCGGTTCCTTGAAACAAGCGATATCATGGGCATGCAAAAAGCAAGCTTGGTTTCCACTTCAACTCTTGAAGCGAATATATTCTTCTTTGGAAGGCTGTTGTTCTTAGATTCTTTGGATGAAACAACTGACTAGTAGATTATGAAATGCCTATGGGAACTGTCTCATTTATTGTGATAATACTTACGCTATATCGGTTTCTAAAAATCTGTCATGCATTCAAAAACCAAACACATAGACATCGGATATCATTTTTTGAAAGATCATGTTGAAAAAGGCAATGGTCAACTAGAATATGTTCCTACTGAATTTCAATTAGCTGACATTTTTACAAAAGCCTTAAAATCTGACAGATTTGAATTCTTAAGAGGAGAATTAGGAATTCTTATTATGTCATAGAAAGATATCTCTGGTTTGTCTAATCTTTGCAGGGTATACTTCAGTTTGTCAGTCAATATTTATCTAGCTGACAAATTATTTCAGCTGATATTATATGGTCAGCCAGTAAGCATAGCAAAAGTCCTGTCAGCCAGTAGCTGACACATGAAGCTCTTAAGCAACAAAATTTCATAGCTGACAGCCTTCAGCTGACAAAATTTTCCCTCATTCCTGGTTGAAACATACTGCAAATCAAAATTATGTCGACCAAGTCGACATACATTCACGGTGACATTTATTAGTCGACAATTGTTCAAATGACATATCGTATTCAATATTTATCGGTGATAACACGATTGATTAACGATCTTGTCGGGTAGTCTCTGAGCCTTAAGTCAAAGCTGATCGTATCTCAGCTAAGACTTACTCTAAAATTTATTAAAAATTCTTCATTTATTTCCCGCCTTTTATTTTTCTTGGAACTCGCAAAGCTTCTTTGAAAAGCCAAAATGACCTTTCCACTATCCCACCAACTTTGGCGGTTGAAATGACGTGTTTTCACAAAAAACGGCTCATCATTGTGATAATAACTCTATGTCATAAATTGCTATTTTTATCACAAAAACCAAAATTCTGTGTACTTTATCACTACACTCCATATCTTCACTTTTAAAACCCACTATCTCTTATAAGTGTCCGTACCTATCTGTTCGCTTGACGAATGTCAAATCGTCAAAATTATTTTTCCTTCTTCCTTAATAATGAGTATAAGGTAAGTCGGGATCGTATCCGCAGGGAACGTCGAAATTATTCCTTTTTAGAACTTTATCAGTGAATAATTGAACACAAATTTATATTTCAAATTAACTACGAATAAACTTAAAAACTAATTAACTGGAAACTATTGTAACTAAGCTATCCGATTTACAATTAATTTAACTCAATAAAAATTAAACCCAGCCAATGAGTCAATTTCATCTCACATTTTATTTCTGATCATTGATGCAAAAATATCTTGTTAGATTTCGAATAAACCGGTTATAAGTGTTGACAAACGCCTAACACTCAATCTCTCCTTACCGTATTGATAATCAAGAGACGCTCATTAATTACCGTCTAACCAAGCTACGACCTCCGAGACGCTCGTAAGATTTAATAACTCGGTTGCATTAAGAAGCGAGAGACCCGATTCAAAGCCACGCATATTAAAGCAATAGCATGTAACAATGATTATCCGTTCCCGTAATACGGTCCGATTATGCTTGTGATGCCTAAAAGGTGTATTACTTGCCACTTTGTTAAGACCGAGGACAATTACGGATCAACGGTGTCAACTAGCTTTAGAGTATTATGCTAATTAATATTCTGGTCATTAAACATTAATGAGACACAATAATCTTCCTACGTGTAAAACGGAGAACAAATAAATATTCAAAACCCAAACAAGAAATAGATCAATTAGAACTCACAGAAATAAAAAACTTGAGACTTAATCTCTCATTGGCTGGAAGAAGAACCTTAGCTATTACACATAATTAAAAACAACTTACAAGAAAAACCAAATTGCTTGTTCCCAGCAGATAATAAATCTCAACGAAGAACACACGTTTTTTTACACCTTGCTCCTAACAATTGTTTCTCACTTTCTATCTTCCAAGTTACTGACTGATAGTACTCCTCTCTCTTGGCCGAAATTCCCCCCTTCACTGTTCAGAAATACATTCATAAATATCACTCTATTCTCCCACTAACACCACTATTTGGTAGTTTTAAAACTACCGGCAACTTCTAAAAACCGCCCACTACTTGCAAATCGGTGTTTCATTTAATACATAAACAGAATTAGACAGAAATAACAGTATTTTCTAACTGTCCAACAGGTCTGCTCGAAAATTCAGTAACTAGCCAACAGCTCAGCTCCGAAATGTGAATATCACGTGCCCATGTGACATCCCAAGTTTTCCCTCTTTGCCTGAAATCCAGCACTTTCCTCTTTTGCAGCTACCTTTGCACCTACATCATAATCAGCACAAAACCAACCAAAAGTGTAATATTTTGCTCTAAAATAAATCATAAAACCGGCTAATTCTATCACACTTTTGGGCTACCATCAAAATTCCCCTACACCAAACCGATGCTTGTCCTCAAGCATCTTCAAACAAGGCAAGAATGCATGTTCTTTTATCTGTACAACTTATGAAGATATGAACTTACTTGAATGCAGATATTTCAATGTGCATCACTATAGGAAAATTCACAATTTAATCAAGGTAATGAAATTCTTTAAAATGTGTCATCTAAATTAACTAACATGTTTCCAAAAGAATCTTCAACCTTCACATATGCATGTCTCAACCATCCTCACGGAGACACTCATTCACTCAAGTGTTTAAATAAGGATTATGTATTTAAGCACTCGACTCAACACCACAGAATGTAATTACCATAAGCTTGCAAGTTGATCAAATCTCCATCACTAAGCATGCGTTTAATGCACTAATCAAAAGGTCTTTTTACGGTTGCAATGGGGCTAGGGGTTAAAAAGGTATGATATAGGAGTATAAGGTGAAATAAAATGCCAACGAAATGTAGAACTGCACATTACTCACAACTTAATTATCACTAATTAATATTCTGATGAAGCTCAAATCCTTAGTCACAGCACTTCTGCACAACTGAAAATGGAAAGTAATGTTTCTGCTTCAATTCTGCTTTTCTTTCCTAAGTCACTTCATTCGCTTCTTCAAACTTTTATTCTCTTTTTCTTTCTTCTTTCTTCTCTTTTTTTTATATATATATTTTTTTCTTACAAACTCTTGGCCTGCTGCCGCTACTTTGGTTCTGCTTTGTTTTTACAGCTACTGAATGAGATGAGGCTCTTATTTGGCACACTTCAAAAGCAGAACCACATTCAACTCAAAATCAAACATCTCATTTTCTTGAACTAAACAGGACATACTTCACCTAACATCCAACTCACAAACTGCATTAAGACTATAATTCACATGTAGTTCCCACAATTCTTGGCATTGGTAATGAAAAAGAAAGTTAAAAAGGCTAGGGTTCATTTAAATTTGGTTTAGTCAAAGAAATAGATAGGGCTCAAAAAGGCTAACTAGGGGGTAATATTAAAAAGGGTCGGATAGAAAAAAAGATAGCCAAAATTGGTATTTCCTATATGCCTTAATCATGTTAGTGCATAAACCCATTTATGTGACCTTGAAATGTAAAGGCAAAACCCTACATTTGGCCACCCAACTTTTCAAGAAATTGCAATGCGGCCACCGAAAGTTTAAAACTTGCAATGAGGCCACTGAACTAAATTTTTGTTGCACGCACTACAAGAAAAAAGACTATTTGTGACCCCCTTTATTTGGGAGGGCCAAAAAACGGTCCCAAATACTAGATTTTGGGAAGGCAGAATTGGCCGTGACAAATACTAAGTACTTGGCACCCTTTTTCCACTTCCCTTCCCAAATACTATTTTTTAGGACTGTGTAACCTTTCCCCGTACTAAATGTTTTGATGTGGGGGCCGATTATAATTTTCATTTCGCGCAAATATTTCCCTCCATAACAAAGACACACCTCAAGTCTTTTCTCCTAGCTAGGGCTCCTTTTTCCCACTTTCGTGAAAGAAATTCTTTCCAGTGGTCACCCTCTCCCTCTCTCTCTCTCTCTCGTTTTCTAGGTCTCTCTGTTCAATTGCTGTTGCATCTACTCGGGAATCTTTGGTAAGAACCTTTCTCTATTTCCCTCTCTCTCCCTCTTGTATTCTTTATCTATTCTCCCCTGATTCGTGCCCTAGTTTATAACGAACAGTTAATTTTCCCAAATTACAGGCACTCGGTCTTCGTGCTTGCTAGGGCTGTTACGAAATCTGTGAGAAACTCTCTTTCATTTGATTACTTGCTTGAGAATCCCTTTGGTAAGAACCTCTCTTTCTCCTTCCGTATTCTTTCTCTATTCTCCCTTTATTTGTGCCCTAACCTAGCTTGCACTATTGCACCCTAGTTCATAAACCCTTGATGCTTGATTTTCGTGTTTTGATGTATGAATCGTTATGTTTGATTCTGTGTGCCTGCAATTTCTGTTTGATTTTGGTTTAGTCTTAGGAGTTAGGAGTACTACCTGTAATTCATGGGTTAATTTGTGTTTCCATGCTTGAGCTTCAACTAGTATGAAGTCAATTTCTTTTGCGAGTTGTGTCGATTTTGACTTTTAACTTGTGGAAGACAGTTTTATTTTTATTTCGCTTTTTCTTTCTTTTGTTTGGGCTTTGCTCTATCATGCACCAAATAAAGAAAAAAAGAAATGGTATTCATATTTAAGATTTCAATTTTTTCCTTCTAAAATCATGTGAACTGCTTGAGAAATTATAATGACAACCAGGTTGTGTATTGTGGTTATGTCAATCTGATACATCGTTGTCTCCGACAATCTCTGTCAAAGTTATTATTGTCATATGATCTGCTTTGAACTTGTTTTTTTTCCAATGTTAATGCAATGTCAATGATGTATACTCCCTTTGTCCCCAAAAGTTACTCCCACTTTCCTCTTTGATAAGTCCCCAAAAAATATTCCTATCTTTTAAAAAGGATTAGCTATATTTGCAATTCAAATAAGGTACAAACAAGTGAAGCTACAATTTTAAAAAGGTTGACTTGTCAAATGGGACTATTATTTTGGGATGGAGGGAGTATTTACATTATTTGCATCAATAAACCTGTATATTACCTCCCCACTATCCCTTGCTGTTCTATTTGTAGTTTATTAATGGAATTTCTCATTTCTTTGTTACAACAGGCTGTCCGAAGGGATGGTACATACGGGATGGCTGGTAATGAATCAAGCCTTGCATCATTATTTCAACTATATGTTGATTATGGTCAATATGCAAAGGCTACTAATCTGCTGATTGAGTACTTGGAATCCTTTGCATCTTTGGTAAAATTCAGTATTCTCTTAGCTAAATTTGCACTACTAATCCAAAAAATACACTGCATTATAGATGAGTTTGTGTGTCCTAGTTATATCTGGAGTTTATTTGACTAACTTAGTATGGTTTTTCAACTTCAGGCGCATACGTGATGACATGCATTCTCATAATACAATGCACTCGCACACATACACGTGAAGAGAAAAGAAAGATAACGAGGTGTTGCATTAATATATAAACTTAGATTAGGTCTCCTGAGTCTTAGATCATTATGACTAACAAGGTGTTACTTTATTTACCGAATTTGAGGTTTTGGGTCAGGTCTAGGCTATTTGTTTCTCTAATTGAAGGTCAAATACTCTACATCGAGAATTTAGGATACATTTATGGGTATAACAGTTGCGCTTCCTATCCTGGAAATGAAACATATCAAACTTATGAAGTTATCCAAAAAATTGAATAACATTGAAGATGTCTTCATAAATAAACTTACAGCCAATAATTGTTTTTAAAAAAGAGGAACACTTAGGCTTGGAACACGTTGGTTCCAAGTAGCAGCCAACCCTTAAATTTACAGCCTTCAGACCTGCTTAAGCTGCTACTTTCTTGTTGGGTTCGAATACATACTTCCTCAATGAATCCTTAATGGAAAGTAGTTTCGGGAACTCCCTCTTTAACTTTGAATCATCCATCTCGTTGTTGCTAAATGCAACAATTATCACTTTCGCTTGCAGGACGAAGAAAACGAACTGAAATGTTGACATTAGAAAATCAAATGTTGGTTTGACAAATTTATCCAAACTCATGCTAAACATTTCTACACAAGATATAACGATCTGATACAAAGACTCGGGTCCTACAATACCCAAAGATTGAAAGAACTCGAGTTTAGGCATTAAAGTGTGACCGGGTCTGCTAAATACAAATCATTATCATCTAGATAGCAGGAAGAAACAAATGTCAATTTAGCATTCCTGTTTCTGTGGCTAAGGGGCTCGAAAAGCTGGAAAGGGATTTTTTGTGGGACGACAAGGAGGATGCTTGTAAGTTTCATTTGGTCAAATGGAGTACTGTGCGTTCTAATTTGAAAGGGGGAGGGCTAGGGATAAAAAAATTAAAGAGTTTTTAACTCCACTTTAGTGGGTAAATGGCTGTGGAGATTTTTAGTGAAAAAGGAAGCTATGTGGAGGAAAGTAGTGGTCTGGAAATATGGGGAAGGTGAGCACGCATGGTTTCCTAGTGAGGTTTAGTCACCTTATGACGTCGGAGTCTGGAAGGGCATACAGATGAGATGGGAAAGTTTTAAAATTTCATTTATTTTGAAATAGGCAATGGAGAATCAATCAGTTTCTAGCAGGATAGGTGGAGCGGTGAAAGGGACTTATCGAGAAAATTCCCAGCACTTTATAATTTAGCCCTCAACAAAGAGGACTCGATGCGATTAGCCATGAACAGAATTAATGGGGTGGTTTCTTGAAATCCAGTCTTCCGTAGAAATCTCTTTGACTGGGAATTAAATGTGATGGATCAATTCCTGGAATTTTTGTATGAGCAGAAAGTTTCCAAATGTTCATATGATAAAGTGTTCTGGTCACTGACAAAAAAATAGGGAGTTTACGGTCAAGTCATTCTACGAGGAAATGTCGGGGTCTAATGAAGTGTTTCCTTGGAGGATGGTCTGGAAATCCAAGGCGTTTTCTAGAGTGGCTTTCTTCATGTGGGAAGCTGCTAGGGAAAAGATTCTCACAGGGGACAATCTTCAGGCTCGTAACATTACCTACGTCGATTGGTGCTATATGTGCAAAGGAAATGAGGAATCCACGAATCATCTGCTAATGCATTGCCCAGTGGTGAAGAAAATCTGGGACCATGTTTTTAAAATTTCCCAGGTTGCTTGGGTAATGCCCGGGCAAATTATGGATCTCTTGCTCAGTCGGACTTTGTATAAGAAGAAAATAAGGAGCATGTGCTGGGACCTATTAGTATCTTCTTTGTTCATGGCTTTATTTATGGCATAAAATAGCAGATTAATTTAGGAAACGTAACTGGTTGCAGTTCAGAAGTCCAATGAGCTTCTTAGTACCCACAGTTCTGGTTTGAATTTAGTGTCGTGTGGGCTACGAAGCTTCCTGAATTCATTCGCAGGAAATAGCATTTGGTAGATAATCGAATCGTAGCGTCGATTGTGCCTCTTTCATTGCAGAACAAAGAAGCCTCTTTCATTGCAGTACGAAACAACCACGCCTACCCAGTTGTTCCAATCCACTCTGTGCCTCCTAAAAGTATGATCTTTCTGTCGCGGTTTGCTGCAGTTGCAACACAACTGCTGCAATAGCGCCAATATCACTCCATATCAATTTGGTTCATCCGTAAGAAGTTAGTGTTCTTACTGCCTGAGGCAACCTTATTAGATTAGTGTTTGTAATTCACGAGGAGGGTAGTGATGCTTGCACATCACTGATGCCCACTTACAGAAATGTCTTTTACAGCAGAAAACACATCTGGAACAGTTGGTAAATGAATTTCTCAGATTCATCCACACCAATGGGGATATTCTTCCCTTCATAATCATGTCGATATAATTCGTCACTGAATGAAAGAGGCCATTGAGTCCTGCAAAGAATGTAGCATCACCAAATCAGTCAAAAAGTTGCTTTTAGTTAGATAACAAACAGACGTAAAGTTAAAAAAAATTAAATCACATCAAACCTTTTCAAATCAAGTGACTGTCGGCGAGGATTGATCTGAGGTGACGTGAACACAAGAGGAGGAGAATTAAGTCCAGGAAAGCCTTGTGTAACTGATGCTGCCTTATCAGGCTTTATAGGAGAAAGGTTGCCAATGTAACTAAAGATAGGAGAGTCCTGAGTAAAAGGAATCAATAATAGGTAAGAAAATTACACCACACAGATTGATGAAAAGTAAGACAAATATTAGCACTTCATTCCAGCACTGAAAAACATGTTCTGGTTGGGGTTTGATGACCAAAGTTTTGCATATTTACCTGAATTGACCAATTTTTTTATGAGTATAGCCGAGTCCACATTTCCTGTCACTCAGACTTTCTGTTGCTTTACATCTATCTCAACAGAGTAAACTTCTGAACCCAATAGCCTCCAATTAGTATTGCCTGGAGTGGTTGTCAGCCACAATTGTAAATTTTCACAAAAAGACAAGCAACTGTGATGAAGATACAAAGTAGTCATACTACTAAATAGGGAATACTACAAATAAAATATATATTCCCAAAAATGGTCAGCTGAGCTTTATCTCCTTGTTTTGCATACAGTAAAAAAAGTAGAAGAAGTTTTATTATTATTATTATAAATGAAGCTCATTATTATCGGCAATTAACCATTTAAAAAAACTGCAAATTCACAACTATTTTCATTTGTATTTGTTGTTGTAGATCTGCATATAGAATTTACACAAGTGCATAAAATGTATATCGTTCATATCTCTCTAAAGCTATTCTTATTCATTGTGTGGTGCATTGGTAACTAGGAAAGAGGATGTCTCCCGACAGAGGTTTTTTGTAGGGTTATATACATTCCAAAAGGGGAAATCACACACACACACACACACACACACACACACACACAGAGAGAAAGAGAGAGAGAAGTATATGTTAGTTGATACCTTCCATTTTTTGGAGGAGTTTCTTCACTCACCTTATACTTACAGCCATCACAGTGAATATGTACCTTGAGCAAACATGTTTGTAGAACCAAAAAACTACTATTCACATTAACAAAAGCACCATAAGAAATTCATTATTACATATATAGTAAAACAAAGGTCTTGACATCAAATGGAAGTAAATAAAGATTTGTAGAGAAAAGAAAACGGGGATACAAACCTTTATCCTTAGGAGCAGAAATTCGTTTGTTGACATTTTTCCAAGTGAACTATAAAAATAGAAAAATGTGTCAATGGATTCTTCTCCTTGTTCCACAGGTTGGTTTAACTTGGAATGACCTTTAAAAGGTTTTGCACAGCCTTCTTTTAAAAAGTTGTCATATTGACCTGCAGGCTGCAGGGTCTCAGCAGTCAGGGATTTAATATGCACATGTACAGTCTCCTCATAGGTTAATGCAGGATCATTTTTCATTTTCTTTGCCAGGAAGTTAATTGCGTCTTGCCCTTTTAATCCATCACTTGTTGCCTGCAAAGTTTCTCAATATTAATACTTGAAACGACAGATGCACAAGTAAATATTCTAAGTAGCAAAACAGAAGTCAGGTGCTTCATAAAATTACTTTCCATTGAAGTACAAGAACTGTAACCAGAATTGTAAGTAAGAAATTAGATCCTGTTGAGAGTAATCGAGAAAACGCATTTACAAACCAATGGTGTCTTTGGGATCAAGTAAGTTGATCAATGTGATATCCTTGAGAAATAAGAGTAAGATATCTAATCTCAACTTAAGCAGCTTATATACAGTCTGCACTCTGTACTTCCGCAGGCAACCCCCGCCGCTGGGTCATCATGCACCGTCGGAAGTCGGAACGGTAAAAATGTCGAACATTGAGTCAACCATGCTGGGATTTGGTGAGCCGAGGCCCGAATTCAACGAAGGTCTTTCCTATCGTGATCTCATCCGAGCTCCCGATTCCATCCCCATCTCTATCCCCACCTCTGTTGTTTGGACCTGCTGCTAAGCTTATTTGTAAAATGATGACCAAACGCCACTAAATTTTCTCTACTCTTTTATAAGTTTTTCCTTTCTTCACATGTTCTCTTTCTAGCTTCCCAATACACTCTCAAGACCATCACATCAATGGCTGCTACACATAATACCAAAGCTCTTTTTTTTTTCTTGCTGAAGTGAGATTTGGGTTTACTAATTCAGCGATGTTTCATAAAAAAGGATTGCTATAGCAAAACCTCACTAGCCGGTCGATGGCCTGAACATTAAAAGCTCCAGTGTTGGTGGAGAGTAGAAAGATATTTGGAGGGGAGAGTAAAGAGGGAGAACACAAGGGTGTTAGTGAACATTAAATTATTTATTTATTTTTAGAATCCCAATTGAATTCTACAAAACAACCAAAGAGTGGAATTTCTATGTCGTAAGAAATTAGTAATAAATTTTACTAAGTAAATTGTAATTCATACTCATATTTTCAACTGCAGGACACAAATGTCCTTCCATTGTGGTAGAAGTCGATCTTAATTTTTTTTCCATTGATCTAACAGTTGTTCTTGTGAACCACATGTATTCATACTTTTGAAGGAGGGTTTCATTGATTTGTTCCGTTGTTGTGATCGGCCTTTTTTGAGGATGGGCTTGCTGATCTTTTTTTCTTTATGATAGAAAGTTGATTTATCTTTTTGATAGATAGTTGATTTATCTAGCAAAAATAATTCGGAAAGAGCTTCCACTCGCAGCTTGACTACCTGGTTTGAGTCTCAATTGGACGAACCTTATAAACATCGGTGTCTATGAGTAATAAGACATTATTTAGCTCAGGTTTGAATTATCATGAAATGAAATTTGTAATAAAATAACTGTCAGTTTTAGCCTTTTCTCTTGTGTTCTACGTTGTGTCGATCATTGTCGTTCAATAACAAAGAAATTTATACCCAGTTATATTATGTTGTTTGACTTAATTTATGCTTTGTTATTTTTTGCCGTGTTTTATGTTGTGTCAATCACTGTCGTTCAGTAACAACAAAATTTAAATGAAGTTGCCAATTTTTGGGGCTCATCATGCCTCTGAAACTGATCCATTGGGGATTGCACAGGATGTATCATGCTTGAGGAAAGAAAATTTTGTTGCTACTGGTCGTCAATGATCTTCAACCTCCATGTTCCCTTGATTCCACACATGAACCCAGAGGTATATCTTCTTGCTGTTTTCGTTTTCATTGTAGTTTTTGATGAGTTTGTTGACTCCTTTGGGCTTAACTAAAAACTGATTATTATTGTGAAACACTAAGTAGGTTTATAAATGTTTAGCAGCTGAAGTGGCTTCTGTTTTGATTCGATTTGCATCGACCTTTCATCAGCTAGTATAGATTCTAGTGCTTACGCTAGTACTTATATCTACGCCGGTCCTATAGAAATGTACATGCATTCAATTTACCTTGTAAACTGGTCCAAATCCACCTTCTCCAACCCGATTGTTGACCAAAAAGTTGTTTGTTGCTTCAGATAATGTAGATAAACTGTACAATGACAGCTCCAGATCATAGTTATGGCTTTCTATGTTGTAATTGTGTCCACATTCTGGTTCTTTCTGTTATGATAAAGCAATAGAACTAGATCAGATGACAGAACATGCCTTCAAAAAATTAATCGTACTTACTAAACATGAATCATCCATATTTAAGTGTGGATTTGCAGACCAAGATAGAGTCATAGAAATGAAATGGCTAGATTTTTCTTTTAGCTGCAGACATAAATAAGTAGTTAAAATTCAAGGGAAGACAGAGGTGAGGTATGTATGATGTATGTCAATAGTTAAACCTCAAAAGAGTGGAACCTAAGTAAATAATGCTCCAAATCATATAATGTATTCTCCCTCTATTCCAATTCTGGGACATTACACGAACCAAGTAGGTATATGTTCTTGTCATTGACATTATATATTATATGTACTTGTATATATGCTTATGGTTCATATGGACTTGGTTGCGTTGCATATTGGTAATTTGATGTCCTTGTTTTTGCCTAAGAAATATGTTCACCTTTGTGTAATTATTAGATGAGTGCGAACAATCAAGATACTTCGTATGCAACGCTTATTGGAGGTACATGGGCTACTGCCATTGTCACCATGTCCAGGCACAAATGGCAGTGGCTCTGGATCTAGTGTAGGGTAGGTATACCCTTATCATGTTCACCCTTTCATTGAGTTGTTAATTTTTTTATGGAATTTTTGCTTATTATATTATTTTTATTGTAGGCTCGGATCAACCTTGCCAATTATTCGATGGATGACTTGAGCTAGCAAATTCTAGGGATGGAACTTTTGTTTTTGAACAGATGTTGATACAAATTTGCAGTTTTTCTTTTGAATATGTGCTAATGCTTTTGATTTGGATATGTTGATAATATATGTTTATGGGTTTGTGTTACTTAATTAACTCGGTATAACTTTGTATAGGTATTTTCAAGAAATGCAATTGTTCTAATAATGCATGGTGGATTGATTATGTTATGATTTCAATTCATTTCTATAAATGTAATTGTTTTCCATTTGATAATTAGCATATTATGACGATATCAAATACAAAAATAATTGGTCACAAATGGTATTTGGGAGGGCATCTTCCGTGCCAAATACTACGCGGGGAGACCAAACACAACAGTCCCAAATACTATTTAGGAGGGCAAGTGCCAAAAACTTTTTGGGAGGCAACTGAACAGTCCTAATACTATTTGGGAAGGCAACAAAAACGTGCCAATTACTATTTGGGAGGGCAACCCATTGTGCCAAAAAACTATTTGGGACGGAATAAAACCGTGCCTAAATCTACTATTTGGGAGGCGGAAAAACCGTCCCAAAAACTATTTGGCACGGTTCAACAAAACCGTCCCAAATGCAAGTATTTGGCAGGTTTAACAAAAACGTCCCAAATGCACGCTAAGCGGCACCACCTATCAAACCGTCCCTTTGCCGTCCCAAATAGTATTTGGGACGGTTTTGAGCCGAGACAAATGTATTTGGCACCCTCGTATTTAGGAAGGAGCCAAAAGCGTCCCAAAACAGGTGCCAAATAGTATTTGGGGACGGTTTTGGCAATAACACGGTTTTTGCCTTCCCAAATACCCATTTTCTTGTAGTGACGCGTGCCCATATTTTGGATGTCCATTAGTTCCATCGTTAAATATGAGTGAAATCTCTATTTTGC
>JABEVN020003577.1:0-17677 GCA_013146195.2 Codonopsis lanceolata | reverse complement strand
TGGCTACATTGTGCAGGTTTAAATAACAACTTTAAAATAAATAAAAGACAGAAAAAATAAATAAATAAAATAAATAACACCCTTAAAGGCTTTACCTAAAAGCGGTGGTGTATCATTTCTGTCCTTCAGGGAAAGGAGTCTTTTTGTTGTTTGTTGTGTGGTTGTTGTTTTGATTTGGGCTTGGTAGTAACTTTTCGAGACTTTGGGCTTGTCAACTCGAGGCAGTGTAACTTATTTGGGTAGGTTTTGGCCTTTTTGGTTCAGGTGGAACCACGGCTTGGATTTTTTGACTCGGCTCGTTACTCGGTGATGCGACTTACTGGGATTTTGGGCCGGGAGGAGGGTGGATACCTAACAACTAGGCTATGGATCACTATAACCTATGGGTATTTATTTTGGCGTTTGGACGGGGTTTGGAGATTTTAGGGGCTTCCACTCACCTATCTCGCACCTCGTACTAATATTATCGGCGAGAATAACGGAGACCTTCGTTGCGATTCTTGATCGCGGAAAATGAGCACTGAAATGAGGAGGCCGAGGCTTCTATTTATACTGAGAAGCAGGGACTCGGCTGGAATTCTTCAATTTGTTCAGCCTGCTTCAATGAGTTGTACCTCGAGCATCAAGCCTTGTACCATTTCATTATGAGAGAAAGCTACGGTGGATGGCGTGGTGCGGCGTTGAGGTCCTTAGTGCGGCACATGATCGACGCTATTCAGTTTCTTTTTGTACTTTCACCCACAGTTCAACATTTGCGCATCTGCTTTGCCTTTCATATTTTTAACTCCTGTAACTTGACATTTGTTAAGTTTTGACAGTTCTTGATATTTTATGTCTTTCACATACCAGGGGTACGAAATTGGGGTGTCTACAGCAGTGTGAAGATAGTGCATTGTGATGTAAAACCTAAAAATGTGCTTCTTGATTTATGGTCGAGACTGAGCCTGGTAAAATGTACCAAGCTTATATGCCATGATAATGTTATTCTTGGATGGTGTTTGCCATTCCTATTTGAATTCGTTTGTTCATATATACATTGAATTCTTGTTTATATTCAGTTTGTTCTGAAGTCGGGTGGGAATTTGGACATTTGTAACCTGTCCTTGGATGAACTATTCGAGAATATCCAAAATCCTTTCTATCCTCTCTTTCTCTCTCTCTCTCTCTCTCACACACACAGAGATCGATTTCCATGCAATGCAAGATGCTCGAATGGGAAGATCAATTACCGTGTGTCAACAATGCCAAAAGTCATCTTAACACCCAGTCTATCCCACCAGCCACGTTTATAATGGGATGATGCTAGGTCCATGCTATTTTATTAGTATTTTGTGTGTTTATGTAAGCGTGTGTGTGTTTTGCAGGTGATGGATCGGAAATTCTATCACTCACGGAAGAAAGGGAAATATAGTATGCCCATGAACAGGAAAGGTGCTGAAAGGATCAAAGAGTTGTGTAACGATGTTGAAAAGATCAAAGATGAATTTGAATCCATGGAGAGACCATTGTTGGTGATTGAGACTGCGACCATGGGAGCAGACCCATCCATTGGAAGGCTTTATAAAGGACCATCTATCAAAGCACATACCAGATGTACCACCAAAAGAGAGGTCAAAAATAATTGAGAATCCAAAGCACCCACTAGCGGTTCAATTAGAAGAGAGTTCCAAAAACATTCAGTCTCCAACTATGGAGACGCTAAAAACTGAACAAGGCAAATTATCCCAGCCTCATGACGCCAAGGGAGAAAAGTCATTAAATCCCAATAAAGATCTATTAAAGCTAGACT
The DNA here is from genome assembly GCA_013146195.2 of Codonopsis lanceolata. Classification (NCBI taxonomy): domain Eukaryota; kingdom Viridiplantae; phylum Streptophyta; class Magnoliopsida; order Asterales; family Campanulaceae; genus Codonopsis; species Codonopsis lanceolata. Next base: position 15,888 of record JABEVN020003577.1, on the reverse strand, counting down.
CAGAAATGGAGGACACCAAAGACCAATCAACGTAGGAAGTTGGTGGCTAGGAGTTCGAAGAATTCGAGAAGGAACTGAAAGAGGATGGCTCACCATCACGAAAATAGTCCAAATTAGCCTAGATGAGATGACAACTTGTGAATTAAAATAGATGAAGACTTGTGAATTGCTGCAGCTGCCTTTCCGAGGTTCCGAGTTTCATTGACTTATGAATCTAACTATCTAACGTCTAAAAAAACTTCAAGTAACATGCATCTGTTTCACCCCAGAGGTGTCATCAAGAAATATGATACACCTGAACAAAGTATGTATGGGATAAGTACAAGAAATATTCACATACTTAATTTTATTCATTGACTTGACCTTCAAATTTCTTCTTGTGCAGTTTTAGAGGAATTCTTTCACTTGAGGCTGGACTATTATGAGAAAAGGAAGGTAAGTTGGTTTAATAGAAATTTCAAATCTGCCATATGCTGAACATTTGGGTTGATATTTTGGAAGACACGTATAATGCTCTAATTAAGTTCCATTATATCTATTTCCTTCAGAGAGCGGTATTGCAAAATCTTGAAACAGAATTGTTGAGACTTGATAACAAGATGCGGTTTATACTTGGGGTTGTGGAGGGAAAGATCATTGTGAATAACAAAAATAGAGCTGATCTTTTTTAATTAACAAAACAATGGTGCACACCCATCAAACGAGGGCACCCCAACAAAGCTATTATGTATAACAACAAAATAATGGTGCACACCTGTCAAATGAGGGCACCCCAACAAAGCATTTACGTACAACATGAACAACACAATGGTGCACACCCATAAAGCAAGGGCACCCCAACAAAGCATTTATGTACAACAACAAAACAATGATGCACACCCATCAAACGAGGGCACCCCAACAAGCATTTTAGTTATGTAGCTTACCTCTTCTCAAATATTAGCGTATGAGGTCCTTCCGGTCCTATGTGGGAACTCGAGTTGCTTACGATTTGCAGAATTACGTTCAGCTTCAACCTAAAATACAATTCATATTCATAAGCTTATACATTATATAAGCTTGAGTACATCAACCGTGCAAAGACCTGAGTATAAATACCTCAATCTTTTCAAGCTTCCAATAATCCACCAAGTCGGGCCAATAAACAGAGTCTACCCGAGCTTCCTTGGTAACCTATTGCAGGTCCTCTTCCCTTTTTATGAGAAGAGTCAATTGTAGTAGGACCTAAAATTCCAATTATTCAATATTAATGAGGCACTGTTAATCATAATAAAAGCAAAATGTAGTTTTTTTTTTCTTTCTAAAATCATGTGATAATTTACTTGTTGAACCACTTGGTGTATTTAATGTCGATGTGCTTGTAGCCACTTGTCTACCGTCCATTAAAAAAGAGAAATGCAAAATATTTTTTTTGTAGCCAGCTTCATTATGGAAGATGTTCTCATACAATCTAGGACTTTGTTACCCAAACATTCTTGTGTAGTGTTGTGTCAACAACCTTGAAGTGGAAGTTTGTGAAACATTTACGATTTCAAGTGTGTTGGTGAAGGATTTCCCTAACGAGGACATCATCACTTTGAGTAAACACTTGAGAATTATGAAGTATATCACTTTCCAAATCAAGAATCTATTCTCATAGGTCCTTGAAGGTTAAGTTTTGAGATGTTTTCCAACCTAAAGATAAGAGATTGTAGGCTTAAGCAAAGAAAACGTTGATGTTGCCTAAAGCAGCTTTGGTTGATTACCAAACAGATGCTCCAAAAATGAATGCCCTTACAGTTAACGATTTCAAGATATGATAAAAGAGGATTTTGAGATGTTAGAATCACTTTTGACATGAATTAAAGTGTAGTTGTATTATAAAATTAACGCATTCATACCCAATTCACAAAAAAGATAGTCATATTTTCATGACCATCAACTAATGTTAGTCAAGCTTCTGTAATTTTTCTTTTGTTATTATTATAAACTTTTATTTTCGTCATATATTAGATTGGAACCAACTTTTACTTGTTTTCTGTGTTAGGTAAAACATAGAGGCTGAAGTTATTATGCAATAAAAGCAGGCAAGATACCAAACTTATTAAGAAATGGTCAATGCCGTGTGATTACTTTGTTCAACTTTGAATCTAGCAAGTGGCAAGAATCTGCAAATCCCTATTAATAAATCATTTACTGAAATATTCAACAAGTTTGTGAATTCCAGTAAAATCTAATAAGCTCAACTGTCCAATTCCAATAATCTAAACCAATTGGGGTAGAAATGTTCAAACCTGATATGAAGAAGTCACCAATATATCTGCACCCGCCTCCAGATATTCCAAGTGAACCTACACCCGTAAAAAACAACACATTTCATAAAACAAACCCATATTGTTTTTAAATTTCCAAGCATAATTGAATGTGAAATTCAGGTCAAATGTGAGTAAATCACTTTTGAATCATAGCGAAAACATATATTTTATACATATCATTTTTGAATCACTTTTGGTCATTGTAACTTTAATCTTTAAAAGGGGTCCAACTGATTCAGGGAATACTCCACAATTCGTGACGCAGTGAAACAATCAAATAGAAACTCTTTCAACGAGAAATTCTTTAGAACAAGCCTATGACGGCTTAGGGTTCAAGCACAAAGCAAGAAAACTCAAATTTTATTAAAACTGACGAAAATAATGTTTAAGGGGTTATTTATATCCCCTAACAATCCAAACCCTAAAAGGTAAAGAATAAAAAAAAATGACGAAAAAAACCCTAAAACTTCGGAGGGCCAAAACAACATCTAAACAACGTTTTTTGGGCTTCAAAACAGCGTCTCACCGGGTTCCACCTTGTGAAGTCTTGTAGATCTCGTCGAGAGCTTCGATTTGATATGCGGCGAGCCTCGTAATTCATCCGGACGCAAAAGTTACGCTCCGTTAAAGTTCTGCCGACCGTTAGGTGCTCTCTACTATTGCTTAACAGAAACTAACGGAAAACTGCGAAGCAACCCACCGACCCAACTTTCAGAAACTGCCGCTGGACCCCTGAATTTCGAACTCTTCCCAAATGCTTTGCTTAAGTACGTCTCGACTACTTGTTCTACATCAATTCCCCAAGCCCAATAGCCTAATTAAGTACTCCTAAGCTCTCAACTCAACTCAAATCCCATGAATCCTTTTCAAGAAACCACACTCACACATATTCTTCTTAACTATTGCCAATTTCATAATTTTTGCTATCCCTACCTACAGACATAAATGCATTAGTGTACTTAGTGGTCTATGTGTGTCCAAACTATCTAAAGCAATTTTTCTAGCTTTATTATTGAGCCTACTTCTCATTTTGAATTTTACTTAGTACTAGAACAAATCAATCTTAGCATAATCTATTAACTAGTACGTATCTGAGGAAACATAAACAAACTATTTTTTAGAGTAGTCTACTGGCTGAACAATATTCAATGTCCACCGATTGAAATCCAGTACTCTCCACATCTTTATCTCTCTCCTTCCTAGCACTACTTCTAGATTCCCCTTCCCCATCAGATCTAGATTGATGAATTCCTTCATATGACTTGCAAATCTTTTCCCATTCCTTCAATAGCTCCAAGAAATTTTCAGCGGTCGTATGTTGAACCTATAAGAGAAACACATATGTAGTTGTTACTACTGCTAAAGTTTTATGGTTGCCACCAACTTAACTGTAGTTTATATACTCACTTGCGTCTCTGGATTATTCAATTTTAAACTATCACATGCAGACTTGTGATAGTCAATTGCCCATCTCTGGAATGAAGGGAAGATATGAGATCTAAGTTGTAGAATCTGACCCAAACATAATTTAATGAACTTTAAAAGTTACCGTAACAAGATTAACACCAGAAAGTTTAGCACCAAGACACAATGCAGTGGACATCCCACCACAGCCAGAGTAAAGATCTAGTAACGTCAGCTCGTCTTTGTACGATTCACAACCAGAGAACTCTAAGGTAGTTGTTGTGTTGGCCATGCCATATGTATCAACGTCATTACAAGAGGCTATATCACAATTCACTGCCATATTAGCTTGAGCAGCCCAATTATGATTAAATATTAAAGTTACACATCCATAGTGTACGGCTGTACGCATCAGTTTTTTATTGCTCATGATAGATATACACAACAGTTTTAGGAAAGGAAAAAATATATGATAAAGGAATAGAAGAAACTAGAGGAATTACGTTTCATAACCAGCTTCTATACCTGTCTAAGATACATTAGACATTCTTGAATTAAATACTAAAGAAAATCATGAATATTAGGTCAGAGCAAAAAGGCCATTACCGGGTTATTATCCCCATTAATCGAGGGTGCTGATGGATGGACTGAGTGCAGACTAAACCTTTTGCCATAATTTGCATGAAATGTCTGCCCTCAGATTCCAACCTGAAACCTGACTGCGGTCAACCCGAGCATTTACTGGTGTACCACAGGCAATGGCCCCTCTTAACAAGTTAACAATCAATGAGGTTCACAAAGACAAGCCATTGGTACCCACGGTCCAGTTTCTCTACTGGTCTGATACAACTCATTCCACGTGGAATACAACATAAAGAGCAGAAAGAAGGATAGAATGCTTGCATTTGATCCGACTTCAACCGAATAAGTCTCTGACCCACCTCATTCTTGGCTTAGAAAGACAGACAATATGTTCTTGTTCTCAAACAAAAAGTGTTGACAGTTACGTAACCATATAATTACTTTAGTTGACCCACCAACTCAATCAAAAACTGAAAATGCGGAGTCAGAATCGACATTCTGCTAACAACAGAAAAATTGAAAAGAGAGCAATGCTACTGTAACATTTAAAGACAAGACAAGATTTCAAAAAATGGAGGAAGATGACAAAGCTCATGCGACTCACAGCAGGGTCTGGAAAGTTGAATGAATTTCAGACGACGTAATAGGTAGTCATCAAACTTCTGAGATTATACCAGCCGCCTAGTAAAACGGAGTTCATTGATGAACAAGGACTCATTTGACCCAAGTAGTAGGCCAGGTTTTGTTAATTGATTACATCCCCGAACGAACCCTCCTCAACCACCCATGCTCTAAACAACCACACGCTCATAGAAAAGGTAGTATGGCAGAGTTCCAACATCTTACTTCTATATGAAAAAACTAAATTACACTAGTATCACCAAAATTATGCAAGTACTTGTGTGCATTCTGAATTATCTTTCTGTCAATTGCATCTTAATTTCTAAGAGAGTAAAACAATATCATCTCCTGATCATCAGTTAGGCTTTACTATATGGCTCACCCGAGTGCCCTGAACTTTGAATACTTATTTCTGCTTTAAGCTCAATTCAACTCAGGCTTAATCAAAGCTACTGGGGTCAGCCGGATGAATCTATTCCACCAATCTATTCTATTCAAAGAAAGATTCCTTTTGCTTTAGACGGTGAGATAAATTTTGAATTTAGCAAGAAAAATAATTTATTCTCATCATCAAAATCATGGAGATATGGACAACACTTGTATTTCACTAAACCTCATGGAGTACCGAGTCAGAATGTAAATTATTCTTAAAATGATAAAATGAAATGTCGCTTGGACAAAAAGGCTTAGACAACTCATTTACAATCTCAAACCAACCCTTGAAGATTCAATAATATGTATATTTAATCCATCAAACACTACTGGAAGTGGCTCTTCTGCTCAAAAGCGAAATGTTCCTGGAAATCCTTAGCCCAAAGTTCATATTCTTCAGTCATCGATAAACAATTTGTTGGACAATACTCAATGGAATTACCACAAAATATACAGACTAGGATATTAATATTGAAATTAGGTAACCGTTTCTCTGTAATATTAGTTTCCAATTTCCAATTCTTGAAGTGACTCTTTCATCTCGACGATTGAATATAAATAAGCTATTTACTTTTATCTTTCACCGACTATTACGGTTCATTTGGCACATATACACAAACCGATAAGCACTCAATGTCCCTTTTTCTCTTCTTTTAATTCTCAATCCCACTTCTTCTCGCTGCTAATATTTTGTTTTTACTATCTTTTCACAATCAAAATTATGTTGAGTTCAAAATAAAAAAGTACCCTTCCGAGAAACCCTATCTTGGATGTAATCAAACTTACAATTTTCAGTTCACCATAAAACTTATATTTTTTTTCATAAATTAGCTATGGTTAATGCGAATTATAATTCAAAAGTTCAAATTTTAGAGCACTCATTCACTTTGTTCTTAAATCACAAGTTCACCAGTACATGAAGAAAAATAGTGCCCTAATATTTAACAGTTGTACAACACTATAGCACACAACACAAATACAGACATACGACAAAGAGTGGGGGTGGGGGTGGGGGGCATACCTTAAGAGAGCTGTTGACTCAGCGGTAAAGTGAGGGGTAGACGATGACTGAAAATTGAGGGGATGTAGCGATGACAAGAGAGAACAGTATTGGTATGCTACAATTATGTACGAAGGAGAAGGAAATCGAGGAGAGACAAATAAGAAATAGGGGGAGAGAGCGAGAGAGAAATACCTGTACGGAGAGAAGCAACGAGAGACGGGAATCGCTTCACCACTCTGTAGCAAAGAAGGAACAACATAGAGAGAAAGAGAGAACGAGAGAGTGCGATAGTGGAGAAGAAATTTTGGGGAAAACTAGCTGGGGCAATTTGGGGGAAAACTTATATATGATGGTGGAAATTTTGGGGGAAATCGCGGGAGAGAACGCGGGACGGTGAAATATCGGGGGGGGGGGATATATTTAATTAATATATTCATATATTGACTGAGGTTTAATTTCGAACCATTGAGGAAATTTAGTACGGGGTTGCACAAGCGTCCCAAAACAATAGGTATTTGGGAAGGCTATTACACAACAGTCCCAAATACTAAGGTATTTGGGAAGGCTATTACACAACAATCCCAAATACTAAGTAATTGTGACCGCTAATTTTCCCTTCCCAAAAAAAAGGTATTTGTGACCGTTTTTTAGCCTTCCCAAATAACAGGGGTCACAAATAATCACTTTTCTTGTAGTTCTCCCATCTTGTAAGCTTGCTCGCCACCCGCTATCAGGGCTTCGTACTCTATCATGTTATTTGCTGCCGAGAAATTGAGTTTAAGTGCCTTACTAATTTCTTCATTGTCTGAGGCTGTCAACAGAATGTCTGCTCCATTTCCATTGCTGCTTGAAGAACCATCAATGAACAATGTCCAAGGCCGAGCGGGTCAAGATTTTCAAGCGAGCTCTTGCTTGGACACTTGTTCGTTTAAGGCATCGTGACTTGAGGAACCGCATCCCTCTTCCTTCGAGCTAAATGATGTCTCGGCAATGAAATCCACAATCACTTGTGCTTTAATGGCCTTCCTTGGGATGTAGGTGATTGCGTACTCAGTTAGCTCGACAACCCATCTTAACATTCTCCCTGCCATGTCGAGTTTACAAATGATTCTTTGCAAGGGTAAATACGTATACACTCTAATTTCATGTGCTTTGAAATAAGGCTTCAGTTTCATGGCTGTTAGAACTAATGCCAGTATGACATGTTTCACGCCCAGGTAGCGTGTCTCGACGTTGGTGAGCGCATGATAGATATAATAGACAAGGCCTCTATTGAGTGCCCTCTTCTCATAGCAATACCGAGGCTATAGTCGTGTCTGATGCTAAGAGATACAATATTTCACCTGGGACAGGACTGCTCAGCAGTGGTGGGCTGCCGAAGTATTGTTTTAGCTCGGCAAAGGCGAGGTCACATTCTTCACTCCAGGCAAATTTCTTGGCTCTTCTTAAAATTTTGAAGAAAGGCAAGCTTTTCTCTACCGACTTGGAGATAAATCTTCCTAAAGCAACGAATCTTCCATTCAACTTTTGGACCTGCTTGATGAAATTCAGTGTTTCCATCTCGGCAAGAGCATTGATCTTCTCAGGGTTAGCCTCAATTCCTCTTTCATTCACCATGTACCCCATAAATTCCCTCGCGGTGACACCAAAAGAACATTTGGCTGGGTTCAGCTTCATTTTGTTTGTTCTGAAGTTGTCGAAAGTTTCTGCTAAATCTTTGACATGATCGGATTCCCTGGTCTTGATTATCATATCTTCGATGTACGTCCCGACATTTCTTCCGAGATGGCTTCCAAACACCTTGTTTACCATTAGCTGGTATGTGGCAACGGTGTTCTTCAGGCCGAATGACATCATATTGTAACAGTAGAGTGCCCTTGTGGCTCTAAAAGCAGTGTTTCCATAGTCGTCTTTCCACATCCTGATCTGGTGGTATCCGGAAGAGGCATCAACAAAACTTAGGATTTTGTACCCTTCGATAGAATCTACAAGTTGATCTACCCTCGGTAGATGGTACTAGTCCTTCTGGCATGCTTGGTTCAGATTGGTGAAGTCAACACACATTCTCTACTTTCTGTTTGACTTTTTGACCATGACCACGTTTGCAATCCAAGTGAGGTAGTGAATCTCCTTAATGATTTTGGACCATAATAGTTTTGACACCTCCTCTTTAATGGCCTCTTGTTTTTGTGGTGAAAAGTATCTTGGTCTTTGTTGTATGGGTGTATGATTGGGGTCGGCACTCAGTGTGGGCAATGCTACTTCCTCGCTGATCCCTTCCATGTCCCCGGCTCTCCATACGAATACGTCAGTATTGTCCCTTAGGATTTGCACGATGGCCACCCGTTCTTTCTTCATGATTTCTATACCGACTTTGATCTTTTGCTGAGGGTAGTCGTAGTTGATGACTACATCTTCCATATCTTCCAAGGGCTGTAAGATCGGGTGGTCCCTAGTATCAAGGTTGTCCACCTCCACTTGTTCCTGCTTCAGACTGTCGAGCTCCACAGCCTTGACAACGTCTGTTGACTGCTATTGGGAAGAGGTCCCTTTGCCAAGCCCCCTTGCTCGCTTTGGGTTCTCCTTTTCCTTCGACATTCCCTCCACGACCTCGGGCTCTTTGTGCCTTTTCTTGCCTTCCCTCTTCTCACTAATGATGTATTCTAGAGTTGTTCTTGCGTCATTCTTCAGGATCCCTACCCCATTTGGGGTAGTATACTTAACACTCTGATGCGCTACTGAAGTAACCATTTGGAATTTTTCTTGGGCAGGCATGCCGAGAATCACATTGTATGGGGATGGGAGGTTGAGAACCACAAAGGTGATATCCTCGCTTTTGGCGCTGGCCCCTTCGCCAAAGTCAACTCTCAACGTAATGATTCCTTTAGTGGTTGCTTTGTCTCCCGTGAATCCTTCCACCATGTATAAGAGAGAATCGACTGAATAGGTCAGGATGTTGATGGTATTTTTCAGTTGCGAGATGCTAGGGGCCTCCTACCGAATTGTGTTGATTATGGGCCTGTCGTTTTGGCGGTTGTCGCCTCTAGGAGCCCTAGGTCCTGGAGCACGATTGTATGGCTCCCTTCTCTCAAGCCTCCAATCCCTTTCGTTGATAGTTCGTTGTATGGCTCACTTTAACTGGATGCATTCCTCAGTTATGTGGCCTACATCATTATGGAAGGCACATCACTTCCTTTGGTCTCTATTCTCGATAGGTGACCTCAGTGGCCAAGGTGGAGTGATTATGTCTTCTGAGAGGAACACGTTCATGATGTGCTTCCTCAAAGCATTCAGAGGGGTTGAACTCTTTTAATTCATTGTCCCTGCCTAGGCCCCGCCCCTCGCCACCCTCGATGAACCTACTTTCTTGTACCGCTCTTCACTTCTCCTCCTGACTTGATCTCGTTGGATGAGCTATTTCTCTATCCTATCCTCGACAGCCCTTGTTCTTTGCCGAAGGTTGCTCGCCTGCGTCAAGTTAACCCTAAGGCTTTAGTTAGAGTGCAAGGCCGTGGTCGTCTTGAGCTCCTCCGCCATCTAACAGGCCATTCTTTTGGGTATCCGTAAACATTTCACCGATTGTCTTTGTGGTCTCATCAATACCCGACCTACACAGCTGCTCCCTTTGGAGGCATGCCCCGAAGCACATTCTGACTGACGGGTCGGGAATATCTGAGATCTGAGCTAGGATCTCCTTGAACATTGCCATGTAGGATAATACTAACTCTGCCGATATCTGTTTCACATTGCACCGGTCAGTTTCACTTTTGGGCAGGGTGCCGACCAATACAAATTTTAGCAAGAAGATTCAAGCTTTCTCAAGTCCTCCCATCGTGCAATGTAATCACGAGGGAGTCCATTGTACCATTGATGGAGGCCTGCCAAGTTGTTCCAAATAAGATGAGGCACCAGATGTCTAGTTTCGTCGCGATCATCATTTTTTCAGCTCGAAACCTGACATATGGTCTATAGTCGTTGTATATCCGTTATAATCATCAAAGCTAGAGATTTTTACTTTTGAAAGCACAACCACTTCCCTAATTCACTTTGTGAAAGGTCCCCCGATCTTTATCGTGCTCGTAACCATTCCACTGCTCTGTCTTGCATCTATCTTATCCATCCATGCCCTTATCTCAGCATGGTCTGTCGTTTGGTACCGAGCCTATGACCGGGGGCGGCGTAGCAATTATTTAAGCCGAGGCGAGGCTTCCTGCCTAAGTTTGGTCACGAGTGAAGCTCTCGTTGGTGGATCTAAGTGGGTGATTCTCGCCTTGAGGTCCTCCATTTTCAGGTGGAAATTATAAGTCGCAGCATATTTAAGTTTGGTCACTAGAGTCATGGCCACCACCCTCAAGGTGGATGCCATGGGAGATTCATCTTCTCGTCCTCCATTTCAGGGTGGAAATTATAGTCGCGCATGCATATTTAACTTTGTGTCATGGGCCACCACCCTCATGCCAAGTCTTTGGCGGCGATTTAAGGCTTCAGCTCAAGTTGTTTCATTGGCTTATCCTCTCGCTAAATCGTGTTTGAAATAGCGAGCCGGAGATGAGCTTAATACGACATTAACCACATGAACATGCTCCAAACTTTTAGCTACTTGTTGTAGCTTGTGTATTTTCGCCTCTGTTTGTTGGATCTAGACGAGAAGAGCACATTGATGATCCCAATAAGCGTATTCTTTCTCCATCTGCTCTTATGTCATGGGGGCCTTCAATTTTTGGGTGGGTTGCTCGCCCCCTTCCTCGGCCTCTGATGAGTTGATGTTAGTGAATTGACCATCATTCATAATATGTTCCCTAGGCGCTTTGCCCTTGCCCTTGGATAGCCTTTTGGCTAATGCGAGTCTCCTATGAGCCCTCATTGATAGTTCAGGTACTGGGGTGACAGAGTCTCGTCTCGCGAGACAGGCCTTGCGTCACCCATTCCCTCATTCTGTCCAAAAGGTTCGTTCTCTGGTATGACTTATGCAACCAGAGTTATATTTTTGGAGGTTTGTCTTTTAAATTTCACCATTTTTCTGTTTGTAGAGGAGAGAGTATAGCTAAGAAAATAAACAATTCCCGGCAATGGAACCAAACTGATCACGCCAAAGTTGTGGTGACCTTGTCTTTAGTCCACGTAGGCAATGATACTGGTGAGATGGAAGATAACGTGGATATGAAATAACTTCATCCTGGAAAGATGAAAAACGCCGTTAAGGAGTTGGGGGTGGTCCAACTCAAAACCCTCCGGCGTAAGAATGAGATTACAGTGATATGAATTGCAGTAACTGCAGTGTATTGATAGCTCTTTCTTCCGGTCTTTTTTTTACTGGAAATGAATGTTGTATGCTATTTTCAAATATCTTTGTTGGCTTAGCAATAACTGTAGAGAATGTCTCATATTTATACCTGAATGGTCTGTGAGGTGGCGCTTTCCCATTAGTGGACATGTTGCGGCCGATCATAAATGCTCTGATGCCATGTCAGATGGGAGAAGTTGTGAGATCCCGAATCCTTAAGTACTTGACTTGGTAGAACATTTACGTACTTTATTCTAGCTCGCGATCTGATCGATGTATTTTATACGTCGATTTTATATGCTTCGTGACTTGAATTAGGCTATTTCATGAGTCTTTTGAGTACTAATATATGTTTTTGTGAGTTTTGTAAGTTTCGTGATTGTTCGTGAAAATACGAAACTCCGTGGTTTTAAGTGCAAATTACAAAGAAAGAAAAATTGAAGAAAATAAAGTTCTGTCAATCTGACACTCAGGGACGCAAGGTGCCTCGCACCTTGCGACCGCAAGGTAGGCGTGATCGGTCCTCGAAGCCAAAGAATCAAGAGCCAAGAAGCACACACCGGAGACCTTGCGACGCAAGAGTTCAAAGACTCATGCACCTTGCAATCGGTAGGGGCGTAATGCGTAATTCGGGATTTCACACAGTCATTCGATTCAATCACAACTCCCAAGTATATATAGAAGTCGATGCCGAGCCTAAGCATAAGGAGGACGGCGGCCGGAAGCTCTCTTTACATAGATTTTAGGTAGTTTTAGATTGTATAACATAATTAGGTTTTGTAATTTCAAGTATTGAAGATCAAATCATGTCTTCCATCATCTTCATGTGTTGTTCATCGCTCTATGATGAACTAAATTATCCCTAATCTAGGAGGTGGGAGGTAACTTGTATCGAATTTATGTTTTGATTCTTATATTTATGTCTATTCAATGCTTGTTGATTGTGTTGTTTATCAATCCCTTTATTATTTCGCTTTGAACAAATGAATGTAATCGCAAATAATAAAGGCTTAGAGGTGCGGATACCGCATGACCAAATGCATATGTCGTATAATCGGCTCACCAACACAATAAATTGGACCTATCGAAGCACGAGAGTGATAAGTTAGGACCAGTTCTTACATGATCTAGGTGACAGATAGATCATAAATCTAGGTGATGACTAGATTACGTGTCCTCGTAGGATATGGAATGGGTGAATTTTTGCGGGGAGGGAGACTGAACCAATTGTTCAACAGACCATATCTATTTTTAGTGAACGAACCCAAGACATTGAATGACATTATTATGAATTGAACATAAAGGAGATATAAGTGAAACCCAGAATCCTAGATTTCCACTCACCATAAGATCTTCATATCTCGTTATTACCGTCTAATTAGTTAACATCTATAACTAGTAAATTAGAGTAGAATTAAACATAAAACCCCCTTAGGTTAATAATTTGCTATCTATAACCGCACTGCTCGTGATCACTTGTCTCGTGGGTTCGACCCTTGCTTCCGAGTCTATTCTATAATAGTCTTGTACACTTGCAAGGAAATAGATAAAATAAAACATCGATCAAGTTTTTGGCGCCATGTCGGGGACAAGCTAGTTCACGTAGTTAGTTTGTAGGTAGCGTAGTTTTTAATTTAATTTAGTTTTTAGTTTAATTTTCTGTTTTTATAAAAATAAAAATACAAAAAGATTTTATTTTATTTTGCCTTAATAGTTAGTTGTTTTTAAATTGCTTTTAATTAATTTTTATGCAAGGTCGTAGATCTTTAAATCCTGAATTGGTAGACTTAGATCAAGAGATAAATATTGTTAAAAGATACCAAAGATATTTTGAAAATCTAGTTTTCGAGCCCGATAATCAAGATAATTGAATCGAGAGGATCCTCTCCGGTTGATCCTACAATGGAAGATAATAACAATAATCGTAATCCTCTCGAAACCTAGTTGACCTACCAATAGGAATCAAAGACAAGAAGAGCTCCGCAAGAAGAAATATGGAAGTAGTGTAAATCAAAGAACTATTAATGATTTTAGTAGACCTTCATTAAATGTGGTAACATCATGTTTAGTATTGCCGATGCATTAGGAATTTCGAACTAAAAGGACATTATTTTAATGCCATACCATCTTTTCATGGGATGCCAATGAAGATCCTCGCTTTCTTAAGAGAATATGAATACATGATGAGTACTTTTCCTTTAGGAGGGTTAATCAAGATCAAATTAAAATGAAATACTTTCCCTGCATCAAAAAAGAATTGGCAAAGAGATGGTTTATGAACCTAACACCAAACAGTGTTTTTACTTGGGCACAATTATATGATTTGTTTATGAGCAAATTTTACAAACATGCATCTCTTACGTAGTATAGAAAACAAATCATGTCATTCCAAAATGAACCAGTGAAACATTCCATGAGTCATGGGATAGATTTAAAAATCGCTTATTATGTGTCCTCATCATAATTTGGCTCAACATGTGTTAGTGCTTCAATTCTATCATGGTCTTTCGCCAGTTTACAAACTATGGTTGATAGTGCAAGTGGTGGTTCTATTAATAGAATGACACCGTAAGCATTAGAAGAATTATTTGAGATGCTAAGTATTAATTCCCAAAGAGAAAAGTGCTAGAGGTAAAAATAGGAGCCTATATCAATTGCAAGATAATTCAAATACACAAGCTCAATTTGAAAATTGGCAAATTCAAGAAGCATGTGCTCTATGTGGATTATATTCTCATGCTACTAATTTTTGTCCGTCAAGTGCTATGTATTCTGGACCAGCTAATGCTATGAATATGTACCCTCAAAGGCCAAGGAATGATCCATATTCCAATACATATAATCTCGGTTGGAGGAATCATCCTAACTTTTCTTGGGAGGAAATAAGCCTTTGCAACCTCAACAATTCCAACCTCAACCACCACAACCTCCACAGCTTGCAAAATCAAAATCAAAATCAATTGAGAATTGAAGAAGTTCCCAAGCAAGAAGTAGCAAGTAAAGGTCAAGCATCGTTGATGAAGTACATGCTTGAAGAAATCGAAAATCTGAAGAAATATATCGAAAATTCAGAAGCAAATAAAAGAGAAGAAGGGAAGTTCCCTAGTCAAACTGAGCAAGCTAAGTCAATCACCGTCCTGCGAAGTGGTAAGGTGATAGGTGAAGAGGTAAGTGATTCTGATCCTCCTTCTAATATGCATGCTACAAGAGAAAATTCAAAAAGTAATAGAAAAAGAAATCGAAAAAGATAGTGTTAGTGATAAAGTGATTGATGATTTAAGTAATCAAGAGGTAGAAAAGAAAAAGAAGTAGAAGTAGAGTTAGAAGTTCCAAATAAGGAACAAGAAAAAAGAAAAGAAATTCAAAATAAAGACAACACAAGAAGTAGATAAAGAATTAGATCAAGAAGAAGAGGAACCTTATGTGGCTCCACCACCTTATGTTCCTCCAATTCCGTTCCAAGAAGACTTATGAAAACCGAATGGACAAACAATTCACGGAAATTTATAATATGTTATCCAAAGTAAATGTAAATTTACCTTTGCTTAATGTTATTAAAAATATTCCAGCATATGCAAAGTTTTTCAAAGATCTTCACTCTAAGAAACACAAGTTTGAAAACAACGAAAAGATTGTTGTTTCGAAAACGTCGCTTTACAACCCGAATTACCACCTAAGTTGAAGGACCTGCAGTTTTAATATTCAAGTTTCCTGGGAGACTCTAAAAAATGAAAGCAATGCTAGATTTAGGAGCAAGTATTAACTTGATGCCTTTTTCGTCTATAAACAATTAGGTTTAGGAGAACTAAAACCCACTAATATGCAATTACAATTAGGCGATCGCTCAGCTTAAATATCCCTTGGGTATAGTGGAAGATATCCTAGTTCAAAGTTGATAAATTAATCATACCAAGACTTTGTGGTTCTTGAGATGGAAAGGAAGATATGCACTAATAATGAAGTCCCAATATTATTCGTGCACCATTTATGGCAACTGCTAATACAATGATAAATGTGAAAAATGGTAAACTCACAATGTCGGTCCTAGTGTAGAATTGAAATTTACGTGTTTGATGCTATGAATAGACCTAGTGACATGAGTGCTTGTTTTTCAATTGATGAGATTGAGAAATTATCAACCGAAACTTTTGAAGAAGAGCAAGATTATGAGAGAGATATTTATTGTCTATGATGATAGCCCTATTCCTCCCATAAAAAATTGACATTATTGAAGAGAAATTAGAAAGAAGAAAGTAGAAAGGAAGAAG
>JABEVN020003576.1:0-17679 GCA_013146195.2 Codonopsis lanceolata | reverse complement strand
TTTTATGAATAATACACTTTTTCCAATTAGGTATTCATTGAATCAACGAATTGATGCCGAATCGTGGTAGGTTTGTAAACCTCAACAAGGTTTGGAAGACCCAGCCGGTTGTAGTGCGCGATCTCAACTTTGATAGTTATCGTTCTTATTAATTAACTTCGCTACATCACAAGTTGACAAGTTTCGGGAGAAGGGCGAGAAATAAGATACTAAATGTAGGGTTTTTCATTTAGAAGTTGTATTGAAGAGTCATGGTTTAGGGATGAGTGTGTGTTATTGGCACTGTGTTAGGGGATAAGCGGTTGAGATGCCATGTCAACGATCCTCATCTTTGTGATATGGTTGGTTGATGTTTTTCTTTCTCTCGATTTTTGGTTTTGAGCTTTTTATGTATTTCATTCCTTTAGGTGGAAAAAAGTTCATTATTCTATTTTTAAAATATTTTATTTTAAAAGTTAATTTTAAATATTAAGGCATATAACTATCAATTTGGTCGTAGGGTGTAACTTTGTAATGTAAGAATAAAATATAGGGAGAATAAAAAATGATGACTGCTCATAATATTAATTGTAGGGGGTGATTTGTAATAGGGAAAGAAAAAATAGGGAGTTAAAAATTGATAACTACTCACACATGTGAATATGAGGGTGAATCTCAATCGTTGAATTTTTTAATTAGATAATTTAATATCAACATCGAATAGCCTAATCAATTACACATGTACAAACTTAACTAGTTTTTATAATATAGATATTACTAGCATGCTTACTAGAAGTATTCCTCGTAATTATGACAAATCTCAATTTTTAAAAATATTTTACCATAAGAGCATTTGCAAGTAAAAAGTTGTGTTTTTGGTTAAGAAAATTGGGTTCCAAAATAGGGTGCAATGAGGGATCGGTATTAGCTAAATACTAGTACTCTTGCTTGGTGTGATCTGACATCGGTTTGAAAATTTATCATAAATGGAAGCGGATAAATTTATCTATAAGTCGACTTTGGTAGATTATCTATAAATGAAGCGAGATAATGTGGAAATGATCCTCTATTGAAAAAAAAAAATTAATATTTACTTATAATTTGTAGGGGTTAGATATATGTACACTATACAACGAAAATGAGAGAAAACTCAAATACCTAACAAAATAAAATATTTTACTTCGATATTTATTTCATAAGAAAACCAAGAAATAAATATTTTAATTGTAACTACTGTTAAAATACGAAGAAAACTTTATTGTTTTTCAATAATGAAAACTTCTTCTTCTTCGGGGGTTCTTGCTTAACAAGCGATGCGTCCAAAATAATCCTCAGACACACTGGGCTTCTTCAATGGATATCGGCTTTCAATCTATCGTAATCACCAAAGCCCAACTGGCGCAAACAAGCACAAGCAGATGTGAACTAGGCAGGGCGCTCCTAAGCCCTCCGTGAGAATCAATTGGGTAAACAATTTGGCGAGTTTAGGCTAGTATTCGAGAATCACATACCACCCTCCTTTATCGAAGGGGTTTTTATAGGCTGGTCTTGGGAGGGTAGCGCCCATTAAACGTGGTGACGTGTCTGGTGGGCACATTTAACTACCATATTTATTACCACATTCATCATAACGGTCTCATCGTGGTAATGGTGGCGAGTTTCTCGAAATAACTACCCACATTCAAGACAATTGTTTCCTTCATAAGCGAAAGGTAAGTCTGCTCGGTGCATACTTTGCTCGTTGGGTAAGCCCTAGCTCGTGCAACCTTGCCTTCTGTTTCTAAGCCCACAGCTACTGCAACCTTGCCGCTGGATGCTAAGCCCCATCTCGCTACCCGATTATCAATGGGATGAATCTCAAAATGCACGTGTCTTTGCTTCATGGCTGGTGGAGATGTGCCCCGACACGTGACTTGTGTCTTGGGCCCATTGGGCAAGCGGCTCGATAGCCCCCTCGTTGTCTATTGGTATTTATGCTCGGCGAGGAGAAGAACCTTGAATCCCCAAGCCAAATCGCTCTTGAGATGTGCCTTTTCTGAATGCATCGAGTTATGGATGCCGATCGAAAGGTTTTTGAAGGGAGGCGAGTGTCACCGCATTGATTACACCACAGCGTAGGCTCGTTTCCCAGCGAACCATTAATCTTGCTTAGATTCCCAAGCCCTAATGATGAAATTTCCTTGGAGTAACCCCAAGAACCGACGATTTCTTCCAATATATAGCGAAAATCCCTCCACATTCTAAGCTTTACCGGTTTCAAACAGGTTTGAACTAGAAAACCCCTCTCACTTACGCATTTGGACACATATGTGCTAGAACTACTTGTTTCTATCCTCAAGCCGCAAGCGAAGCTTCCAAGATCTTCAACTCAACTCTTCCACATCAACGGGCATTTCTTCAATCATTATCGGTCTACGTGCAATTTTTGTCCATATTTCATCGCTAGAATCGAATTAGGGTTCAATAATGCCGTCTAGATACATATGACCGCTAGTGCGATGTAATCATTGTAGACTTAGGGTGGCTTGAGAGTGCGAAACTTAGGCTTTTGACACCCGTTTCCTCTGTCCAACTCGTTCCCTATCATTATGAACCTATCCCACTCCAAGTAGAGAATCGAGGAATACCCGCCAGGTGCCCGTTCATAGATCTTAGGATAAGTTCTTGCCATGGGTTTTTACTTGATCATTCTTGCCTAACTGCAGAAAGATTTAATGTGTATTCCTCGATTCGTTTCATGTAGGATGTCCTCCACCAATGAGACTCATTCGAAATTGAAGTAGCTACGACCATGGTGCCTCACTTGGCCGAGGAGAGCTCGAGTCCTCCGGTTCAGAAGAAGCGGTGGAAGAAACTTCTTTAATCCGGCCAAAAGCGAAATCCCCAACACTTTGCAAAAGAAACTATAGATCCCAGAATACAAAGGATACAACGACCGAGGCGAGCAAAACATTCAGGAAGATGAACAAATTGATGATAACCTCCCATTTCGAGCAACCGAGTGAAGAGAGACATATCTAAAGGCAAACAGATCATCTCCAACGTCTCCTCCTCACTCAAGCGGCACGACTTGAACTATCAAGATGATGTCCTTGCTGGTTTTACTCTTTGGGTATGGACCCCAAAACTACTAGAGTAAGAGCCTTTGATCCAAACATCGAGGAGAAAGGAACAATTACCAAGGAGATCGAATGGTGTTCTACTTGAATTCTTCATTGTAGGACTTCGTCTTCCCTTAGATCCATTCATTGTAGAATTCTAAAGCGACCAACTCTCTCCCCTGCGACCGACCCTTACAGCGGTGAGGTTTCAAGTCGTATACATCATCGCATGTAAGGCTGCTCGGGTTTGAACCGAGATGACTTTGTTCGAATATTTTCTTATTTTCCTTGGACAAAAATTTGGGTGCATTCTTGGCGTTCAAATCCCAATTACTTTAAGCTATTGAGTGACGAACTAATGCGAGCAATCTCGCTTGATTATCTCGACCATTTGGGACCAGGTCTTGTGAGGCATAACTTTGACTCGGGTGGAGTTACGGGGCCCGCCGCATATCAAATCGAAGCTCTCGAGAGAGACGGACAAAATAAGCAGTGAAACTTGGTTATGAGCTATTTTAAGGCCAAAAAACGTCATTTAAATAGGGTTACGGGCCATTGATGTTTTTATTAGTTCGGGTTTTTTGTAATTTCGACAATTTATTGCTTTTAGGGTTTTGACATATTTAAACACTTTTAGGGTTGTTTGAGCGATTTTTGGTTTATGAATAATACACTTTTTCCAATTCGATATTCATTGAATCAAGCGAATTGATGCCCGGATCGTGTTAGGTTTGTGAACCTCAACAAGGTTTGGAAGATCCTTGGTAGTCGTCGCCGATCTCAACGGCTTTGATAGTTATCGTTCTTGTTAATTAACTTCCGTTACATCACAAGTAGACAAGTTTCAGGAGAAGGAGCGAGAAATAAGATACTAAATGTAGGGTTTTTTCATTTAGAAGCTGTGTTGACGAAGAGTCATGGTTTAGGGATGAGTGTGTGTTATTGGCCTGTGTGTTAGGGGATAAGCGGATTGAGATGCCATGTCAACGATCCTCATGCTCTTATATGGTTGGTTGATGATTTTCTTGTCTCTCGATTTTGGTTTTGAGCTTTTTATGTATTTCATTCCTTTCGTGGAAAAAAGTTCATTATTCTATTTTAAAATATTTTATTTTAAAAGTTAATTTTTAAATATTAAGGCATATATCTATCAATTTGGTCATAGGGTGTAACTTTGTAATGTAAGAATAAAATATAGGGAGAACAAAAAATGATGACTGCTCATAATATTAATTGTAGGGGGTGATTTGTAATAGGGAAAGAAAAAATAAGGAGTTAAAAATTGATAACTACTCACACATGTGAATGTGAGGGTGAATTTCAACCGTTGAATTTTTTAAGTAGATAATTTAATATCAACATCTGAATAGCCCTAATCAATTACACATGTACAAACTTAATTGTTTTATAATATAGATATTACTAGCATGCTTACTAGAAGTATTCCTCATAATTATGACAAATCTCAATTTTTAAAAAATATTTTACCATAAGAGCATTTGCAAGTAAAAAGTTGTGTTTTTGGTTAAGAAAATTGGGTTCCAAAATAGGGTGCAATGAGGGATCAGTATTAGCTAAATACTAGTACTCTTACTTGGTCGACGGTACGGCGCCAGTTTGAGAATTTATCTATAAATGAAGCAGATAATGTGGAAATGAATTAATATTTACTTATAATTTGTAGGGATTATATATATGTGCACTATACAACGAAAATGAGAGAAAACTCTTTTTTTTTAATAAAACAAATGTTTATCAAATAATCTACAAAGCCTATGTACAAAATCATTTACGAAAATTAAATAAACCCAAATAGTCATGTCTAAAGGAATGACGCACATTTGCCGGAAGTTGAGGCACGGACTCATACGTAGTATAATGAATCGTCGAATGAGCGAAATCCGCAAGTCTATCAGCCACACCATTAATCTCTCTGTATATATGACTTATGGAGTAAAGGCCAAGCAACTCCTTGCAATCGGAAAGCTCATACTCAAATTGCCAAGGAAACTTTTGAGTACCAACAAACCACAGTTGCTACCAAAGAGTGATCTCTACATTACCTTCCACTAAACCCAATCTTCGACATTAAGTAAGACCATCACGGAGAGCAGCAATCTCAGCAAAAGTGTTAGTACCTTGGCCGTAGGACACCGAGAAAGCACAAACCAATCTGCCTTGATGATTACGAATGATACCTCCCCCCGTACAAAAACCATTTCTAGCTGATCCGTCTGTATTGAGCTTAAAAACACCCAACTCAGGAGGTTCCCATCGAATCCAACATCCACGCCGAAATTTGACATCTTTAACTGAAACCCACAAAGAGCGAAGACCCGTAATACCCGCCTCGTTAGAAGCCACTTTTGGAGTGTACAAATTCATCATATCTCTTAAGCCATTACGAACTCCTTTTATAACCTCTTGAGCATTCATCGGGACATTATCAAAAATAGCGCGGCATCGCGCTTTCCATAATTCCCAACAGCCTAAAACCATCGTACCAATTTTACAAGCACCAATCTGATTTTCAATAGAAACCCGGTCCATCCAAGTTGCAAAAGATGATGCAAAGACACATAATTCTCGGATAAATGAAAACAAATGAGCTAAATACTTCCGGACTTCACCCCACCAGAGAAAATAAACAGATGCCTAAGAGACTCTCTATCATGGTTACTGTTACATCACACACATTTTGAAACCATCATAATATTTTTCTCCTGCAGACGGAGATCAACTGGCAAAGCTCCCTAACAAAGCTTCCAAATAAAGCCACTTACCTTCAACGGAATCCAGTGCTGCCAAATTTTTCTAGCCCAAAACAGTTTTGGCCACTTATAACGGTTATGATGCCAATGAGCTGAGACTTCAAAATTTCCGGAGGTGGTATGAGTATAAACTACCTTGTCTTCTCTCAAAGGACTCAAACGAACCCTCTTAATTAAAGCAAGATTAGCCTCTGAAATGTGATGAGAAGATTGATCTAGAAGCTGACGTCCATCACGAACCGAGAGATGAATATCCATCGGTAACGGCCCCTCTAGGATGACACCACACCAATTGCTACCCCAGAAAGAGATATCACCACCACCCACCAGCCATCTACTACAACTGTAAACCTCAGCCATTTGGTTATAAATGGCTTTACTAACTGGCGACATCACATGAGTATTGAAAGAGCCGAAAGTTCCATATTTAGATCCTGCAAAGCGAGCCCATAGACTCTTTCCCTGAATCACGGACCATGCTAGCTTAGCTTGCAGCGCATGCATAACCTCCTCCATTGGCCGAATACCCAAACCACCTTCCTCCAATGGTGTACAAATAGCCTCCCACGCAACCCAATGAGTACGTCGATCTCCGTTATTGCTCCAGAAAAAGGTTGCTAAAGCGGATTGGATACGTTTAAGAACTGACTTCGGCACTGGAGGACAGCCATAGTGTACATAGGAATACTAGCATAGAACCGAGCGTAATAACGTGAGCTTGCCACCAAAGGATAACAACTGAGCCTTCCAGCCATTAATTCGGCTCAAAAATTTTTCCACCAAACCTTCAAAATAAATGGCTTTTATTCTCCCTTTGAAAAGAGGGATACCCAAATACATCATAGGAAAATTCTTATGCGAGCAACCAGACAAGACAGCCAGATGTCTAGTTCTGTGAATCGAGCAATATTTTGAAGTATAAAAGCCACTTTTATCCAGATTAATAAGCTGATCAGAAGCTCTTTCATACTCACTGAGGATCTTTCGAAGAGCAAGAACCGAAGCTTTGCTAGCATTGCAAAAAAGTAGCATGTCGTCCGCGTAAAAGAGGTGAGAAATCACCAAACCTCCCCTACCATGCAAATACGGTTTAATGAGACCTTTCTCAACCCCAGCCGAGATATTAATGGATAGAACATCTTGGGCTAAAATAAACAACAAAGGAGATAATGGATCGCCTTGTCGAACCCCCCTCGTTGATTTAAAAAAGCCAAAACTGTCTCCATTAACCCGAATGGTGTACCAAACATTATTCTGTAACCTATATATCATAGATTGCACTCCAACACTAAATCCATACCCTTGGAAAGCGCGAAGAAGAAAATCCCACTCTAATCTGTCATACGCCTTTGACATATCCAACTTGAAAACCACGTTGCCCCCTCTCACCCGATTGTCTATGCGATGAATTAATTCATGAGCCAAAACAACATTTTCTTGAATGCTGCGACCTTTAATAAATTCGGACTGTTCCATCGAAATTATGCCAGGTAAAATTTTCGCCAAACGAGTCGCAATAATTTTGGAAATCACTTTCCCTGCAAACGGGCATAGACTAATCGGCCGAAAGTCACCAATATTTTCAGGATTGTTCACTTTTGGAATCAAAACTATCACCGTGGTAGACAACCCCTTATGAAGGTTTGCTCCCTAGAAGAAATCCCAAATAGCTGCTACTAGGTCTCCCTTAATAATCTCCCAGCATGTCCGAAAAAACCAACCTGTATAGCCATCAACTCCGGGGGCACTATCTGGATTTAGACTTTGAATGGCCATCCAAATTTCATTCTCTAAAGGAATAGCTATCAAATCTTCATTATCTTGGGAATGCACCATTCAAGGGAAATTATTGAAGGAATTAGATTCAATAACATGAGCAGAACTAGCAAACAGGTTGGTGAAAAAACGTTCAGCCATCCCACCAATGACTTTATTATCAGTACACCAAGAGCCGTTTGTATTCCTCAATTTAATTGAATTTCGCCGACATCTATCTTTCAAACTAGCATGGAAATACTTAGTATTGCGGTCTCCATCCTTCACCCAAAGCTGACGGGATTTTTGCTGTAAAAGCTTGGCATTCCATTTAACAAACTGTGCAAGCATCGATTTTGCGTCTACCAGCGAATGAAAATCAGAATCCCTTCGACGTTGCATATAAATATCCTCCAAAATCTTAACTTTTTCTTGCTGCTTCGCCAATAAGTGATGGACGTTGCCAAACACTTCCCAGTTCCACTTCTTCAATTCTTTTCTAAGAAAATATAATTTCCTATGCAAGACTTCCATAGCATTTCCCGTAACAGATTTACTCCACTGATCCGCAACAAAATTAATGAAGCCAGGATGATCTACCCACATGCGATGGAAACGAAATTGACTTTTGGGTTTGGCAACAAATGGGAAACTTACTTGAAGTGGAGAATGGTCCGACATAAACCTACTAAGATGCTCCACCGTTAAACCCGAATACCGCGAGGCATAATAGCCATTAAATAAAACCCTATCAAGCCTCTGCCAAATTCTTGTTCCATATGAATGATTATTACACCATGTATATTTACTTCCATGAAAACCCGCATCATCAAGACCTGCAGTAATCAAAAATTCATTAAAATCGGTCATGCCTACAGTATCATAACCAACCCCGCCTAGTTTCTCATCCACCGATGCAATGATGTTAAAATCCCCTCCAACAAGCCAAGGCTTTGTTAAACCATTCGCTACAACACCAAGATCCCTCCATAATTCCTGTCTGTCAAGACTTGTACACGCTGCATACACAAAAGAAGCAAGCAAAACCTCTACATTGTTTAAGTCCAAATGAACCGTAATTTGCTGTTTAGAAACCCCAACAATATCTACCCCAACTCTATCATCCCACATCAACCAGATATGCTTGTTAATGGGCCAATTCTGAAAGAAAAAATTATACTTCAATCACCTAGCAATTTTTTGAATTCTGTCCCCATGAATCTTGGGTTCAAGAAAAACGCATAACGCCGGTTTATATTGATCGATTAACACCTTCACATAATCTATTGTCTATTTGTTACCAATCCCTCTCACATTCCAAATTAAGACTGCCATAAAGAAACTTAATGCGATGGTTGAGAATCCGAGGCCCCGGCCTTACTAGCTTTTGCCCGATTAGGCGTTGATTTTCTTTTTCAAACTTCTTATGCGTTGCTTTCTTACCTATCTTAGTGCACTCCTTCTGAAAGTTCTGAACTGATGCCTTGTCACGATCACATTCTTGTAAATTATCTAAGGATCCCGAACGAGGCATAGTTACCTTTGTCTTTTTGCTTCTCCCATCAGCCGATTGAGAGCCCCTATGAACAGCCTGAGGAAACTCCCCCTCATCCTATAAACCATCCAAGACATCAAAAGAGTTCAAAAGCACAACATCTTCCTGCTCTAAATCTTTAGGTCCACCATCAGCAAGACGACCAATATCTGTCGGACATGAGTTTCCTGCCGCTTCGAATTGCACTCCTTATGAGCCCCCATTTGAACCCTTATCTGTGACCTCAATCTCCTTTGGAAAGTCGGTAATATCAACAACCTCATCCGTCTCGACTTGCTCTCCTTCTGAACCACCTTTTGACCCCTTATCTGTGACCTCAGTCTCCTTTGGAGATGCGGGAATATCAACAACCTCAGTGTCTATAGGTTTGCCTTCATGGTCTTTAGCGTGAGAGGTAGATCCCTTTTCTTTGTTAGCATGGGTTCCCACAGATTTCCAACGTGTGGTTGGAGGCGGAATCTTAATATTAGCCTTAGGATTAGTCTCTGTCGAAGTGGGCTTTGTCTCCACCCCTACTTTCTGTTTATCTTTCCCCAACAAATGATCCTCCATCGGTGGCCTGCCTTTAAATCTTTTTCGACATTCCATTGCTACATGACCTAACAACCCACAGCCTGAGCAAAATGCAATATTTCCTTCGAACTCAATCCCTTGCCAAAATCCTTCCTCCTTAGACGTACCTAACCACATACGAGATGGAAGTGGCTTTGAGACATCCACCTCCACACAAATGCGAGCATACATAGGGTGAGTAAGAGCTAGGGTTCGATCATCTGCTCTCAGAAAATGACCCAATCCATTACCAATCCGTTGTAGAAAATAATTATTGAAGAAAGAGAGAGGAAGTTGATGCAACCTTACCCAAACCGCCACCCGAGGACTATCACGACGAAGCACAAAATCGGGAGTCCATCGAAATGATCTATACATGCAACGTTGGATCATGTGTGACTCCTTTGATAAAGCCCAAACCAGGTCTTCTGATGAAGATAAGTGTACCATGACATGCCGGGGATCAAGCAGTCCCAAGACAAACTCCCCTGTGAGATTCCACGATTGAAGGATATGGTCTTGAATGATATGAAGTTGTGGTCTGCCCATCGAAAACTTAAGGATCAAGGTATTAGCAAATTGAGCATTAGCAGCCTCCATCTCTACCGAAGAAAAGAGAACCCCTGGTTCATTCTCAACCAGAACCGCTGGCCTTGGAGGGACCGGCAAATCCTTAAGAATTGCCACCTTGTTAGGGTTTAGGCAACGAGTTACTCCTTGATGAGACACTGCTGCGGCATAAGATTTCTTATCACTCACCTTCTCGTCCGACTCCTGCATACCATGTAAACCATCCTTGACACCCTGATCAGCCACCGGAGGCTCAGCCTCCAATGGCCTAGGATCTGGCGGCATAAAGTCACAACCGCAAACCCTAAAGAAGAAAGAAAATAAATCGCACCTTCAGTGTGTGTTTTAGTGTGTTTTTGGAGAAAAGTTTTAGACTTCCACTGAGCCTCCCATTAGCTCTTATTTACTTTCATTGTTTCTCCGGCGTTTAGCCGTTGAGGTGTTTATAGCATGAATTGTTTAGTTGTTGGGTTCCAGTTGTAAAGTCGTCGATGGCTTGGTTAAATTGTTTTTTAAAAAAAATTTATCAGGTGTCAAAGTTTTTAAAATTCCAGCTTTTTTGGTGTCGAGTCGCTTTATGTCTACAATGTTGCATCACGATGTTTTCTATAATTGAGTCCTTGCATGAATTGTAGTCCTTATTTGGATGGCTTGACTCGCGATTCCTCCTCGGGGTCTGGGTCGGGTCGTCACAGTTGGTATCAGAGCTTTATTGGTTAGTTATTAGCCATTATAGGTTCCATGGCCTACTAGGGTTAGTTCTTATGTGAATCAAGACGTTGAGTGTTCTGTTTCGTGCCTTATTGGTAAATTCTTCGTGAAGGAATAGGACTTAGAGTGCTAAGTTCATTGCAATCTAGATTCTCGTGAGTGCAGTGTTCGTGTCAAGGAATATTACCTTTCTCCCGTTTCACTTTCAAGGCGAAGTTATACGAAGGTTAGGTGCTGCAGTATTGTATAGCCATCGTTTCCTTACTCTGTTACTTGAGATCAGAAAATGGTTTTTCGGTCCCGAGAGTGATCGTCGTAGTATTCATTAGAATCATTATTCATTTTTATCTCTCATGAGAGTAGTGACCGAGACTCCCGTGGTACTTATCAATATTTCATAATTGTTATATGAAGACTTGTACCCATTGTAGTTTGTGATCATGTGTTCAAGTCTTGCTTACTTGGGGAAAACCGGAGTACTTGCTTCCCGATATTAATTATAGTTACGGAGATTATCCCAAATAATGAAAGATTTTCATTCATGGTCTGTTAAAATTTGTGATAAGCCAAGAGTTAATCACGTGCCACATGCTCGAAATTGTTTTCAACTTGTACGTGTTTTCATGTGAAAGGATTAGTAGTGTATTTGTGGGTAAACATATTCTACCTACTGATTTTGAAATTTTGTTCTTGCCTTGTTGTTAACCTAATATATTAGGAAAGTATTAGCTTTGGGTATTGTGTTGTGCCTACCATTGACTAGTTTGATTATCGACCATATACGGGTTGACTTATAATGATTAAGAATATACTAGTAAGTAATCTTATGCTATATGTTAATGTCTGTGATTTTGTTCATGCTTAACATCGTATTGTTCCATGCCTACCATTGATAAGTGGTTAATAGTGTGATTAATAACATACTTGAATTTTCTTGAACTTGGATAACTACTTAGTAGATTCCTTGAAATGGGCCAAATAATATTAGACCACCTTACCTTGCATGAATGTGTATATGTATATATGATAATAACATGATTATTCCATACTTGTTATACTTGCATAGTAGAGTTAGAATATTATGTTACATGACATTTGTACCCTGTCTATATGTATACATATTTATTTGAGACCTACTTGGAAGATGCTTGTATTTGAATTACAAACACCTCGCGTCCTACATGAAAAAAGCTTTTGAAGTCATTTCAGAGGATTTCTGACTTGGTTATCAAGAGGTCTTCGTCGAAGTACTAGAATGGTATAAGTTAGGATTGAAATTGTGTCACGACCCGACCCGGATTTCAAAAAGAAATCCCAAGGTCGTGCCACTGAAACTAACATAAGAAGAAGACAGTAGTGCGAGTCGAACAGTCGAGCTAACAAGCTCTAAACATGAACATAAAGCCGTACTAAAATACGGGATTTCAAAAATCGAATTAGCGGAAGCAATAAGGAAAAGAAGTCCCGAGCTATGAAGCTCGAAACAAAAGCTAAAGAAACCAAGAGAGACATTATCTCTCAAAGGGGGAAAACAAAAGTCGCGTGCCGCAACATTGCAGACGCTAAACAAACCATCGGCACTCCAGACCGGCGTTTCAACAAAGAACCAACCTGATAACAATTACCCACGGCTAAAGCATGTCGGGGTTTACCAACAACTATAACAATTTAAAATAAAGAAAAGCCCCAAAGCTACTGCGTGCCCGGGAGAACTGAAATAAATAGTAAAACCACAAACAAGGCACGACACAACACGTCGGCCCAAGAAAGAACCAATACAAATATCCAAGTATCTACCCGACCGTAAAGTCTAGATAACTTTACATGATTGATCTCACAAGAATGGTAAAGTACAATATACAGATAACGATGCTAATAGAAACATAACTCCACAAGCTGCTACTCGGGAAAGTCGGCTGCTACAAACACAAACCACACGATCTAATCTCGATCTATCGATCAACTACGCTCTGCTATAGCCACGATCTACTCAACCTCAACGCGGCTACACTGCAACTAGAAAACAAAGTACAGAATGAGTCATAATGACCCAGTACGCTACTACAAGAGGTATGTAACATATAATTATGTAACATAAAAGAAATCATGGTGTCATTTTACAAATGACAGAAAACCCGTGAAGAGGCGTCGTATCTTTTAGATACTCCACATGATAACCATTTCTTCTTACTTACTAAACCATCCAAATGAACCAGGGTGTAATTCACTGTTCAAACACAAATCAAATGAATTAGAAGGTAGTTCCCTTAAAACATAATATGCAAGTATATATAGTTGTATATATACTAGCCAAGTTACTCATAGAATCATCACGTGTAAGGGTGCATATTAATATATATACACCTATATAAGTATGTATATCTCTATATATACATATCAAATCTCTCATATAATCATCATGTATAAGTGTGCATATCTATATATAAACACATCAAGTCTTTCATATAACATCAGCCAATACAAACATGGTCAATAAGATCTCATGTTCAACTAACACTTTGTTATCACATAAGTGCCCATAGTAAGCCACATAAAGGATAGAGAAAGTATCGAATCAATGTCGTTGTATCGCTCCTGCAATCACAACTGTTAATCATATCGTGCCAATGACACCCGTGATCGGGTATCAAAGTACCGAGCTCTCTTCTCGAGTCCGAGTTCTCTACTCAGGAAAAATAGCACTAGCCAATGCGCTCTTTTGGTTACGACAAAGTGGGCTACTTCCCCACTGTAGCAAGCAGTGGAGGGGTGTGTGAACCGAATCCGATACGGTGATACATTGCAACCACGAATCCCATAATTCGTGAAGACAATGCATCGTCCCACCATCAACGTAAAAACTCAAGTAATGCCAGCTGGACTTATATGCAATGCACAAGTAGATGTTTACTTGCAAATTCTCAAGTAGATATACAGATCTACTAAACTCATACGATTATGCACATTGTTACAATAATCACAAAACCACAATAGGAGCTCATTTGGATCTCTAAATCAGAAGTGTCAAGTTGTCAACTCAATTCAATCCAAGTTCCAAAAGCTAGTAATCTAGTCAAATGGAATATAATTATCATAGGATCTCACCACGATCCTCGTAAGGTTCAATTGATCCTTAACTCGACTCCGTTGAGTCCTTACTACAGTTTCAACCAAATAGGGTATTGATCGATGTCTTATTTTAATTATTTTCCTTGCAAGTGGACAAGACTATTGGAGAATAGTTTTGGGAAGCAAGGGTCGAACCACAGAGACAAGAAGATCATAGATAGTACGATTTATTGATAGCAATTATCAATCTAAGGGGGGTTTTTATATTTATTTTTATCTATACTAATTTATTATTCTTGTTTAACTAATTAGCAGCAATTACGTGTTATGAAGATCTTATGGTGGATGGCAATCTAGGATTAGGGTTTCACTTGTATCTCCTCTATGTTTAATTTTAATAAAGTAACATTCAATCTCTTGGGTTCGTTCACAAAATATAGATATAGCCTGTTGAATTACCGTTCAGTCTTCATCTCCAAATAATCCATCCATTCTATATCCTAGGCACAAGAACATATAATCTAACTGTCACTTAGATCATATATGGAACCTGGCCCTAACTTATCACTCTCGTGCATCGATAGGTCCAATTTATTGTGATGGTGAGCCGTATTTGCGACATATGCATATTGATCATGCGATTATCGCACCTCCAGGGCCTTTATTATTCACGATTACATTCATTTGTTCAAAATGAAATAATATAGGGATTGATAAACACCACAATCAACAAGAATTGAATGAGCATAAATATAAATTAAAGCATAGATTCGATACAAGTTACCTCCCACCTCCTAGATTAATGAAGATTTAGTTCATCCTTGAAGATGAACAACACATGGAGATGAATGAGTTCATGAATCGATCTTCAATACTTGTAATTACAATAACTAATTATGTTATACAACCTAAAATCTATTCTAAAGCTATAGAAAACTATTTTCTAGCCGTCTCCAGCCGTTTCTAACTGTCTTATGCTCTGGCTACCGACCTCTATTTATACCATGGAGTTGTAGAGTAATTAAATCTCTTGTGAAAACGCAAATTCGGGCATTCTGACTACCTTGCGGTCGCAAGGCCTGAGGCACTTTGCGTCCGCAAGGTCCTTGGATAATCCGGGGTTGAGATCGATTTCTTTCCTACCTTGCGGAAGCAAGTAGATAACACCTGCGAATCGCCCAAAGGTGTCCACTTCATCTTCTTTTTTTCTTCTTCAATTTTTCACTCTGACCCCTTCTTGGAATTTTCACCTAAAAGCTTTATAGTTTTGCATATTTTCACTTGAAACCCTAAAACTCACAAAAATCACTGAAAAACGTATATCAGTAGCCAAAAGCCTCGTGGAATAGCTCAATTTAAGTCATAGAAGCATAGTAAATCGACGTATAAAATACATCGATCAAATACCCCCAAACTTAAACTTTGCTCGTCCACGAGTAAACAATACTTATAAATACAAAAGCAAATTAATTAAAAAAAATAACAAAAATATTTTTGGAGGGTGACACTATTTACACTCCTCTAGAAACCCACAAACTCAAGGAGACTCTTTCGAGTGACTCGACTATGCAGATAAATACAAAAACTGATAAATACAAAAGCAAATAAAAACTAAACTAACAATAAAATAAAAATCTTTTTGGCTTCAACCTCAAGTTATAATAGCATGGTATAACAAAACAGTCTCAGTCTGATGCTCACCACATATGTGCAGGCTTAGTCACATAAGACCAACCGACTTTTACTTAAAGCTGCTACTACTCTTAATTTCTCCGTGTGTGTGTGTGATCACCAGTCTTAGAGAATATCTCAACTAAAACAGTTTTATTAAGCTAAGCACCACATTCATATGGAAATCAGACTTTAATTAAAACCCATGCATTGTGAAGTATGAGATCTACCATCCAAACCCGGTCTATTACAAAAAGAGAGGTCACCAAGGATTTCAAAAACTTATACATCCATCCCATGCACTTCTATGTATGACATACAATGCTCTCATATCCCAATTACTTATAATAACTAAGATTATGCTAACACGGTGAGCTCTTGGCGAATAATATGAACATGAAGTGTTTGATCAATTCTATATGACTCGCTTAGAAAAGAAAACACGCACAAGCATTGGCAAGAAGATCATTAGGTCTTTATTAGCTTGTAATGTAAGGCCAAGGTGATGGGGGATTTGATGGAAAGGGATTGGAATTCAAAGTGAGAGAGTAAGACTACCCTTTATCCCTCATACTTCCAAGCAAAGGAAGTTTTTCTCTATTTAGGCTAGGACACAAAGACTACAAGTAGGGGTATTTTCTACGTTACTTTTCGTTTTCTTCTTCCCCCCAAACTTGTTTTGAGCAATACATAATCTGAAAACATCTCATCATTTTTCACAGCAATATTTTTCTAACATATTTTCTTGAAAGCTATGCTTTCATTTGAATCTATTTGCACTCTTTTTCTTCCGTTTCATTTTTCGTCGATCTATTTTTTTTTTCTTTTCTTTTTCTATTTTCTTCTCTCTTTTTTTCTTTTTTTCAATGACGGAAAGAAGAAGTCTTCAGAAAAATTGCTTGACGGAAAAATGGTCCCGTAAGATTAATTTCCCACCCACATCCTACTCTCTCAAAGGCTAGGCTAAAAGTGTATAGGCTTTTAGGGTTATGTTAATGTGGGTAATAGAAATAATGTCGAATGGGGGTTTAATGTGTGCTTAGCACACTCCATTCTTTTTAATTAGGCTCAAAAGGGGACACTAGGGATATTTTTAGTAAAAGTCAGGGAATATTTAGGCTCTAACGATCCAAAGATGGCCTAAGTCATTTCTTAATGCCAAATGCTCATGTAGTTTTTAAAGCAAGTAAGACACATAAAACATTATATCAACTATGGGAATTGTGGGGTTGAATGTTTAGCATCACTGGATTTCACATAAGCATTCGCTAAGACATATGGTAGGGACAATCGAGA
The DNA here is from genome assembly GCA_013146195.2 of Codonopsis lanceolata. Lineage (NCBI taxonomy): Eukaryota > Viridiplantae > Streptophyta > Magnoliopsida > Asterales > Campanulaceae > Codonopsis > Codonopsis lanceolata. The sequence goes on along the minus strand of JABEVN020003576.1, from coordinate 649 downwards.
CTAACATGCACCACGGTTCAAAAGTGTGATTGAGATATATAAATGAGAAAAATCCAAGGGATCTAACTATTATATAATTGACCCTAAGTTACAATTTAATGCAACAATCATATTCGAATGGCTATGCATCATATTCATGTGCATATCTTGTTGAAATGAAGTAGGTGCTATTAACTTTATAAAACTATTCTAATCAATCCATAATTATGACCGGTGTGGGTGCATGAAGAATTTGGAAAAAGTAAAGTTTCAAGCAAAATCAAGTAAATTCCGGATCTACTGACTAGCACGTGTTCATTGCATTAACTCCTCATCGACTAGTATTACCACACCAAACCTTAAGGATGAAATTATTATTTTTAATTTATAAAGAAAATTTGAGATGTGGATGACACAATTGATGATGGGTCCCTATGGAAGGAACAACAGCATCCAAAATTATAGTATTCGGTCAAGGCAACATCTTTGAAAATAAGAAAATTCAAAAGCAAGAAAGGCGGGTGAGGTGAGACACGATAGGGGAAAAATAAATTTTCCCCCACCCTAAAAACGAGTGCCCAACTCCACTCCACCTTAGGCTAGACCCGCAAGACTCTGGCTTAGAATCCCCCTCCCCTAAACTTATTTTCTATTTTGTCCTCAAAATTCT
>JABEVN020003575.1:0-17686 GCA_013146195.2 Codonopsis lanceolata | reverse complement strand
TCTTAGGCGCTACAGCAAGCTTCTCAATTTGCCCTAAGAACCAGCAGACTGAAGTCCGCTTCAAAGTCCGAAAAATCAAATTTGGCCAAAATCAAGAAACAATGACACGTACACCTATTTAGATATTTTTAAAATAGTCATTATGTTTCACCGATTATTTTCTCAAGAAGTCAACTCGCATGATGACAACTGTCTGCATCGTATCCTCGAAATCAAGATCGAAGACATTACCCGGCTAAGAAGACTTTCCAAGCCGCAGCTCTGCAGACTCAAACACACTGCTTAGTAATGTCTTCTCTCGCATTACCGCATCTCCGATGACCGGTGGCTGTTTTTCTCCCAAAGCTAATCATTCAATGCAAAGGAACGTTGGACTCAATTATCTCTCGATTTCGCATCAACTTGCCAAAAGGTCTCTTCCTCGGTATATATTCAAGTTGAAGATCTCAAGACATAACTTGCACATTAAACTCTCAAGCTTCATCTTCATCACTCAAGCATTCAAGAGATCAAAGGACAAGGACTACACTTCACCAAACTTTCAAGCCGCAGAGACGCCATCTTAAATTCTTTTTCACCTTCATTTAGTTTGTCTTTAAAAGCGTTTCTTTAATTTCGCACGCACGTGTAGAGAACAATTATTCATTGATTGTCTCTCTCACCTTTATACACTTGGTTAAAAACTCATTTTGTACACGATCCATTAGAGATCTAAATCATAAACCTAGTGGATAAACAAGTGCACTTTTAAAATCCAAAGCTAACCACTTTGGTAGTGGACGTAGTACTATTCACCACGAGAACCACTTCAAATTCCTGTGTGTAGTTCAAACTCTTCTTATCACTCTCATTAACTGCTTATGCTTAACTGTTCCAGATTCTGCACTGCCTTAACAGCACTCTTGATAATCTCAGAATCTAATTTGTTTCCGCTGCCTAAACACTTCTATTCAAACCTTTCAAAAATCCTTAAGAAGTGTTCTTTAAGAAAAAGTTTTATAAAAACATAACTAGGCTATTCAACCCCCCTTCTAGCCTAGATTGAGCCTATTTTGGGACCAACAATTGGTATCGAGCTTAATTCTTTGAAAATCATTTTTCCAAGATTAACCTCTTGAGAATAGATCCTATGGCTCACTATATGCCGCCTACTTCAAATACCGCCCACGTCCCAATATTGGACGAAGGCCATTTCGAAGTATGGAAAGATAAGGTTATGAGATATATGAACTCTATTGACAATCGGTTGTGGCAATGTGTTCTGACAGGTCCTTATATTCCTTTTCCACCTGACTGCGAACTCTGCACATGTTTCTTTTTCCCTTTGGATGCACAACTCGAGGTCCCTTCTATTTTCAGGACTGGTATTGTCTTTGTACCTTTCAAGGAATGCTTCAGCTATCTGGTCCCAAGTATTCATGGTGTTGCTATCAGACAACATTAACCATTGTTTGGTGCTCCTATTAAGGTGAGGTGAAAATTGGAAGCCATAGCCTCAAAGCTAGCTCCCCTTGACTGCATGCCAGTGGAATAAGATCTCAAGTGCGATATAGGGCATCCAATTCCATCAAACTTTTCTATGTCGGGCATTTTGAACTTTAAGGGTAGTATTGCTGAATGTTGCAATGTTAGTACCCGCGTAGAAAATTCCCCTTTATTGAGAAGTTTGAGCATCATGGCCTTCATATTTTCCATGTAGGCCTCCATTTTGGTGGCTGGTGGAGTTGGCTTTTGGTATATACTGGCTGGATTGGGGAGGGCTAGGTTATTTTCTGGCTGAGGTATCTGGTGAGGATTTTGGGCTGGATATGGATATTGGGCATTATAAGGATTCTGGGCTGGATATGGGTCTTGGGTTGGATAGAAGTCTTGGGTTGGTGGATTTTGGACAGTATAGGGATTCTGGGTTGGTGGGTTTTGGACAGTATATGGAGTCTGGGTTGGTGGGTTATTGATGGTTTCGGCCGGGCGACCAGGATCATTGAAAGGTAAGTATGTGGTAACTTGGCCTGGTGGGTTATAGCTTTTTGGGTCCATATGTGGGCTGTTCTGGAGTGGGTTGGTTATGGGAAAAGGGAGGTCATTTGGGCTTTGGGGAATATTGGCGCTGGGGAGAGGGTATGGAGGATAAGACGGGTAAAGACTGATATTTGGATAGTAGGGACTTGGTGGAGGATTGGGATTTTGGGTAGTGAGAATATTTGGTGGGTTAGTGTTTGGCTGAAGAGTTGGGTTTGGAGGTACATGAGATGTTGATGCTTCCTGGGGGACCGTAGGGGAAGAGTTCACCTCACCACTGGATTTTAAACTTTGCACCAGACTAGCCATTTGGCTCATCTTACGATCAGTCGCTGCGCCCAATTTTTGGTCTAACCATTCCTGCATTGCCGGAGCCTGAGCGTACCACTGGAGCTCCCCGAATGCATACCCATAGCCTTGTTCACTTTCTGCTGCCATACTGCTCGGATCTATACACTCTGAACTGATTCTGTCCTTATCTGATCTAAAACTGATACCCTCTGTTCTGATTTTTGCACTATTTTCCCGTATCAACCGGCCAGTACTATCTTTGCCTTTCCAAATCCGGGCCAGGTTTATGAGGAAAATGGGCTATGGAGGAGGTATCAGAAGGCTGGCTGAAGGCTTTCTGGGCTTGGAGTACAGCGTGCCTTTATTAGTATATTTTATTATTATTTATTTTTGTTCCCTACAATTGACCTGATAAGCACTCGCTTTTATTTTGATGCCTCGAGGACTTTTCTCGAACAATGGATTCTTTCTCCAGTATATGACCAACGTATTCCACGCCTTTCGACTCCCAAGACCGGATCGTCCCGGTAAAGACCTATTCTCTTTCCAGGATCCACCATTCGAATTGGTCTAGGTCGAGTATCAAAGAATAATAAGTCAGCCCCTGTTTATTATATCTTTATTTTTTTTTATTTTCTTTGTGGGCACTTTATTTTTTTCTTTTCTAAACTTGCGCATTTTTTATATACACATATATATTCTTTTTTTACTTTTACTTTTTATATATTTTTTTTTGAGAGGGGCTGACTCACAATTCAAAAATGCAAAAATCGTTCGGTCATCGAAGTGTCCTGAGAATCTATATGCATTCTAGCGTTGGTTCATGTAGGGGGTAGGCTGGCCATGATGTAGGGTAACAGTTCGGAATATTTCTATATGCGTGTACGTGTGTGCGTTAACTAGAAAGCAGTAAAATCCTTATTTATTTACAGACATATAAGCAGAAAAAATATAACATATATGACATGTCTTGCTGTTACGTGTGGATTTTCTTGGCTTTTTAGTTTGAGCGCAAGCAAGCAAGCACACCATATTAAGAAATAGAAAGAAAAGTGGGGAAACTATCTATTCCTATTAATTACAAATTGGTCCTATATCCCCAAAATAAAATGACTGATTGAATGCAAATATGTACAAATGTACAAATAATATATATATATATATATATATATATATATATATATATATATATATATATATATATATATATATATATATATATATATATATATATATATATATATATATATATATATATATATATTTTAAGAAAGCGAGGCGACACTGCGGAAATTTTATTAAAACAAACAAAATAAGCAAACAAGCAGAGGGGGACAACCTTACCCACAAACTGGGGGGGGACAAAGGAGCCTTACCTCTAAACAACCAAACACTACAAAGCAAAACTCAATGGCGGAAACTATATAAGCCTCGCTCATCATGACAAAGAGCCAGCTGAACAGAACATGGAAGAGTCGACCTACTAGTATAAAAATGTTTGCCCTGATGATCATGTGCCGACGCAGCCAACCTATCCGCAACATGATTTCGTTCTCTATAAGCATGAACTAAACCGTAAGATCCCAGCAACTCCCGGCAAATACGTAAATCATAGGTGTACTGCCACGGAGGTCTCTGTTTCCCTTGAAGAACCAAAACAACCACCAAAGAGTCAGACTCCACCTCTACCAACTCCAGCCCCAAATCCCTACAAAGCCGTAAACCATCTCTGAGAGCTAAAATTTCTGCCCGCATGTTAGTACCATCACCGTAAAAATTAGAAAAAGCTCCCATCAAACTACCATGACTATCTCTAACAATTCCACCCCCTGTACAACTATTACCATTGCTAGACCCATCAGTGTTCAATTTAAAAATATGATCACCCGGAGAAATCCATCTAAACCAACTGCCTCTTCTGAAAACACAATGCACAACCCCAATCCCTAATTGCTGAATACCAAGCCCCCCCATAATAGAGACCTTTGATTTGGGCGTGTATTGAAAAAACATATCAAATAAGTGGCTGCGAATACGTGTAAAAATCACATCAGCATTCATCGGAATGTCTTCGAAGATAGCCGTGCACCTGGCTTTCCAAATCTCCCAACACGTAAACATAAAAATCCCTAAATAACAAGCCCCAACTTGATTTCGCAAAGAAACTCCCCTCATCCAAGCTTCAAACAAATGCATGATACTCACATAATGATGTATGTTTCCAAATGGCCGGGAAAATCTATCCCACAAAGTAATCGCAATATCAGATCGAAGAAATAAATGTTCCCAAGATTCTTGATCATGATGCCCAACACAACATACACATTTAGAAACGGAACTAATACCCTTTTTATGCAGAAGCATATCAACTGGAAGAGCACAATGAAAAAGCCTCCATACAAACATGCTCACTTTTTGAGGGATCCACTTTTGCCAGATCTTTTTCCCCCAAGCCACTTTTGGAAATTTATCTCTCCATTTATGATAGAAGGCAGCCAAATCAAAATCCCCCGAAGAAGTTAAAGTGCACGCTAACCAATCAGAACTACCCTCTTGAATCCGAATGTCTTGAAAAGCCGTATGACAGTCGGTTGGAATCATCTGCAAAAACTGATCCATATCATTCTTAGCTTCCAACACTGTGAGCTTAGCATCTACTGGACGAGGACCTTGCAACACCTGCTCGCTCCAATCGGTGAGCCAAAACGAAATCAGACCTGGACCAATGACCCATCGACTATGCAATCGGACCTGTCCCATTTTCAGCATAACTGCACGCCAAATATGGGGGGAGTTTAAAGGCTGAACAAAATCACCATCGAAAGTACCATACTTGGCCTGCGCAAAACGCGCTCATAGCCCCTTCCCTTGTAACACACTCCATGATAATTTCGCATGCAAAGCCTCCATAGTATGTCGCAATGACCTTAAACCCAATCCACCCTCTTCTATGGGCTGACAGATACGAGTCCAAGAGACCCAATGACTTCGACGATCACCATTATTACTCGAAAGGAATGTGGCCATGGCTGATTCAATTATCTGGATCACCGAATTCGAAACCTTAATGGCTGCCAAAGAAAAAACAGGGATACTGCCAAGAACCGCCTTTAATAAAACCAACTTAGCTCCAAATGACAAAAGCCGACTTTTCCAGCCACATATACGACTCAAAATTTTGGATTCCAGATCTTCGAAATAAACCCGCTTAACACGCCCTTTGAACAAAGGAATCCCTAGATATTTCATGGGCCAAAACCGCTGAGAACAACCCGACCAACTAGCAATCAACTGAGCCTTATGCCGTGAACACCTGGAAGAAACATAGAAACCACTCTTCTGAAGGTTTAACATCTGACCAGAGGCTTCCTCATATTCATTGATCACCTTCCTAAGCACCACTATAGATCTCTTGCTAGCATTTGAAAACAACAACATATCATCGGCATATAACAAATGGGAAATATGAATCCCTCCACGACCATGATCATAGGGTTTGATTTTCCTCTCGAAGATAGCTTTATTAAGATTGTAGGAGAAGATTTCTTGAGCCAAAATGAAGAGCAACGGAGAAAGAGGATCCCCTTGGCGAACCCCCCGAGAAGACTTGAAGAAACCATAAGAATTCCCATTAACCCTCAACGTGTACCAAACATTATCAAGCAACCTCATAATCAGTTTACAATTTTGCTCACTGAAACCGAAAACCTGAAGAGCCCTCATCAAGAAACCCGATTCTAAACGGTCATAAGCCTTGGACATATCAAATTTGAAAACTACATTACCTCCGTGAACCTTTTTGTCCAACTTATGCACCATCTCATGAGCTAAAACAATATTTTCATGAATATTTCTGCCCTGCACAAAACCTGATTGCTCCATTGATACAATGCTAGGAAGAAACTTAGAGATCCTCGTAGCCACTATACAAGACATAGTTTTCCCCGTGAAAGTACAAAGACTTATGGGACACAAATCACCAAGACCCGTAGGAGAAGCGACTTTGGGCAGCAAAGTAACTATCGTCGACGAGAAACCCCTATGTAAACTCGCACCCCGAAAAAAAATCCTAAACAGCCTGAACAACTTCTGTCTTAATAATCCCCCAACAGCCTTAAAAGAACCAACCCGTATATCCATCTATACCCGGAGCACTGTGGGGGTTCAAACCTTTAACTACCTCCCAAATCTCATCTTCCTCTGGAATAGCACCAAGAAACTGATTATCTTGTTCGGACATCCGTGGAGTAATGCCATGAAATAAATTCTCATTAACGGCAGCATTAGTAGAAGTAAACAGCGAAGAAAAATAATTCACTGCCAACTCACCAATCTGATCATTATCCTCGCACCAAGTTCCATTTTGAATTCTTTATTCTGACAGTATTTATACGAGCCCGATCCCTCATGCTAGCGTGAAAAAACGTAGTATTCCGATCACCATCTTTTAACCAGTTTTGTCTCGCTTTTTGATGCAGCAACTCCGAATCCCAAGCAATCAGTTGCGCAAGACTTTTTTTAGCCTGAACAATTTGATCAGCAAGGACATTGTTCAAGCCATTTTGAAGATCCACCTCCATCCGCAAAATACTATCCTGTTGCGCTGCCAGCTTCCTTTGAACATGCCCAAAAACAGCCCAATTCCAACTCTTTAACTCCACCCTTAGTAGCTGCAATTTCTTATGTAAAACATCCATTGCTGAACCTGTCACCCTACGATCCCATTGGCTTTGAACAAAAGACAAAAAATCAGGATGATCCAACCAAATTCGCTGAAAACGAAAACTACTTTTAGGTTTGTTCACAAAAGGAAATGATAGAAGTAAAGGAGAGTGATCGGACTGCGTGCGACATAGATGCTGAACCTGAAGACCAGAAAAATGGGACTTGTAATAACCATTAACCAAAAATCTATCCAACCTTTGCCATATCCGCTGACCACCGTCCTGATTGTTACACCACGTAAAAACACTCCCTTCATAACCCGCATCGTCAAGACCTGCCTGCTGAATAAAATTATTAAAATCTGTCATCCCCCCGAAGTCATAACCCACACCACCTAACTTTTCTGAAGTGTGAGCTATAATGTTAAAATCCCCAGACAATCCACAGCTCATTAATATGAGAAGCAAAATCAACCAAATCTGACCACAGAACTCTTCTATCCTCTCTACTGCATTTAGCATAAATAAATGAAGCAACAATATTCATATTTCCCCCCATAGACAAACGAGCTGTGATGTATTGATTCGAAGCTTCCAAAAAAACGACAGTAATACTAGTATCCCAAAAAAACCATATATGAGTGTTGACTGGATTGTGGTGCAAACTATATTTATAACCTAATCTTCAAGCAATCTTAGTAATTCGGCTCCCACCGATTTTAGGCTCCAAAATAATAACTAACTGCGGTTTATGTTGCCGTTTAAGCAATCGTAACTGATCAATCGTATCCTTATTCTCTATGCCACGAGCATTCCAAATCAAAGCAGCCATAAAGAAACTGGTTAGGAAGAAACGGACCGAGCTTTAGCACCAGCTCTAGTAACTCTTTTGGAACTACGATTATGACCCTTTTTTAATTTCACTTTCTTGTTCAACGAATGGCAATACTGCTGAAAAGCCTCCATCGACGCATCATTTCTCGGCAAAAGCAAACCAGTATCAACAGAATTAACCCGCTTCAAACCCTCGCTATTAAGCTTACCCTCCACCGAATTAACTTTGCCAATGTCAACAGAATTACCCTTAGGCAAACCACCATCATATCCTTCAAGGGATTTACTTTTTCCTTTAACTGCTTTAACCTTTTTATTGTGGCATACTTCATCCCATATCTCATCTAGCCCTTCCAGAACCTGAAAAGAATTAGCTAAAGTTGGACCAACCACAACATCATTCTGTTCATCTAAAACCTCTGGCTGTGAAACCCCACAATCCACATCGGGAATTTTATCCACCTTCGTTTTGGCATCGAGGCATTCTGGCTGCTTCATTATCGGTACAGACCGATTAACCCCAATTTCTGTATCTACCACTGGGGTATTGTTGCATGACTTAGAAGGGTCAGAAATATCAATAACTTCTTTACCACGCATAAACCCCATATCATCCTTTGCCTTCGAGATCTCGCCTATCTCCTGTTGAGGACAAATAGATTTAGGAACCCATTGCATCGGCACAGACTTCATCTTACTTGGAGCACCTGGATCGATATTATTCTCAATTGGAGACCCCTCATGGTTGTGCGAAACATCTTTCTCGCTTTGATTATTCATACCTCGTTTTCCAGTCCATGCCATTTGTCTACCTTTTATTTGCTTGCGGCATTCCTGAACACCATGCCCTAAAAGGACACATCCCGTACAATAAGTTATATTACCTTCGAATTCTAAAGATTGCCAGAAGCCGTCATCCTTCGAGGTACCTATCCACATATCCTTGACGGTAAACATTTTGAGACATCAATCTCGATACACACACGTGCATACATAGGATGTGTAAGAGCCAATGTCCTAGCGTCCACCCGTAGGAATTTTCCTAATGAATTACCAATACGTTACATAAAAGAGGGTGTAAAGAAAGGCAATGGAAGCTGATGCAACCTAACCCAAACGGCCACCAAGGGACTATCCTTCTTCAACACAAAATCTGGGGACCATCGAAAAGATCTATACATGCATTGTTGAATCATATGTGACTCTTTCGACAACGCCCGCACCATATCTTCGCTTGAGGTCAGGTGAACCATAATATGTCGGGGATCAAGAAGCCCTATCACAAAAGAACCATTCAACTTCCAATCACGTGCAATATGCTCCTGAATCACATGGAGAGATGGCCTGCCTACCAAAAATTTAAGGATGACCGTATTAAGGAACTGTTTTTCAGCGGAATCCAACTCGATGGGAGTAAACAAACATTCGGGTTCAGAGTCTATAGAGATCGCTTGTCTAGGAGGCAAAGGAATGTCCCAAAGAGCGGGAGATTTAAGAGGGTTGAGGCATTTTGAAGCTGCAGGTTGTGCAACTACCGAAACATAGGACTGTGGATTGCCCGACCCTTGTGAAACGAGAGCAACATGTCCAGGCAAAGGAGGAGAATCCGATGGAGATGGTGCCCACGGCGGCATCTCAGCCGGAGGAGAGGCCATAACAGCCGAACCCTAAAACGGGAAAACTACTAACCCTAAACCGAGAGAACAAAAGTCGAACCTTTAGTGTGTGAGTTTGTGTGTTTTTTTTTTCTCATAATGTACAAAATTTAAAAAAAAAGTAATAAAGCCCCGGCCCTTTTATTGTCCTGCCCGGAATTTTATTGTCAACATATATATGATATATATATATATATTTGATTTTTTTGCTTTTTTCGAAATTTTCTTTTTTATTTTTGATTTTTTTTAAAAAGATAAATATTTTTAAATATATCTGTAACAGTTATCGGAACGAAACTGCTGCAAGATGGAGGATCATATCCACAAATATAGACACGGATGTATAGGAATGCAATATTCAAATGCATAAATTAATATAACAAGCATACTTTAGCCAGAAACAAATAAAAACAAAAAAGTTTTATTTTATGAGTCTAGCCCTCGATTTTATTTAAAATAGAACAACTCCCCAGTAGAGTCGCCACTGTGGGTTCCCAGGACGTGTGCCCGCGCCCCGCGCGCCCTTGGATAGGGGTGCGCGTACGTGCGGATGCGGGACACCACTGCTCTCGTTCCACCCTCCCTTGTTTAGAGGAAGACGAAATCAAAAGTGCGAGAGGAGTGCTGTCTAAGATAGCGCGTTGGAATGCGCCTCGGTTGCCTTTAGTGGATTTTTGATCCAATATGGGAACTTTGGGTTTCCCGCATCAAGTTATCCCTTTTTTAGGGGATACCAGGATATGGGAATGCATCACCCTTTCATTCCTATTTTCCCTTTTTTAGGGAAAAACAGAAAAGTGCAAGAAAGGGTGTTGCGACGCCCCCACTATGGATTTCATTAAAAATAGCCTTATGGTCCGTTTCGGATCACTATGGGAGCTTTGGGTTTCCCGCATCAATTTATCCCTTTTTTAGGGGATACCAGGATATGAGAATATACCACCCTTCCATTCTTATTCTCCCTTTTTAGGGGAAAACATAAAAGTGCAAAGAAGGAGTGCTGCGAGGCCCCACTGGATCCAAAAAGTTTTAGAGTCGCCTTCTTTATTATAAGGCAAAAATAAAACAAAGCCAGAAAAAAGAAAAGAAAACCAGAGATAGAAAACGCGTTCGGAGGCTAAGTTACAAGGTGGGAAGGTGCTAGGCACCCAACTTGCCCTTTCGGTCTCAAAAAAGAGTTTTTGACTAAAGTATGCTTATTGTTATATTTATTTAGCAAATAAATAAAGCATTAAAAGGCATGAAAATAAAACAAATAGATATGTGGCTACATTATTTACGGACTTGCAGCCATTTCCTTACAATAATTACAAATATATTTAAAAAATATTTGGCCATTATAACGACTCTTTTACATAATATTTCCAACTCTAATCCGGGCAGCACAACGGCTTATATTGACTACATTGGGCCGGATTTAAAATAATAACTTTTATAAATAATAAAAAAAAAACAAAACGCCCTTAAAGGCTATTACCTTTTAGAGCGGTAGTGTGCTCGCTCTATCCTTCAGGGAGAGGGAGTCTTTTGTTGTTGTTGTTGTTGTTGTTGTTGTTATTGTTGAGATTCAGGCAGAATGGCTGCTTATTCTGGATGAATTTTGGCTCGTTCACTCGGGCAGAATGACGGCTTATTTTGGAAGGTTTTGGCCTTTTTGGTTGGGCGGAATAACGACTTACTTTTTATGTTTTTCAGCTCATTACTCGGGCAGAGTAACGTTTTACTTTATGGATTTTGGGCCGGGAAAGTTGGGTGGATACCTAACTAAAAGGCTAGGGATCACTTTTAACCGGTGGATTTTTGTTTTGGCGGAGTTTGGACGGGGTTTGGAAGCTTTGGTGGGCTACACATACCTATCTCACTTCTCTCACTATTATCTCGGCGTCGAAGGAACGCAGAGAGTTTCACAGCGTTTCGTTGTTGATCAAATTGGTCAATGAAGAGCGTTTCGTTGTCGATCAAATTGGTCAATGAAGAGGGAGCCCAACAACTTAATTTATAGGTGGAAGGAGGGATTCATCGGGAATTAAAAATTCCCTCAGCCTTGTGACGACCCGACCCGGATCCCAAGACGAAATCCCAAGGTCGTGCCGCCGGAAAGCAAATAACAACAAACAAGTAACAAATAATGGGTAGGGCCATAACGGCGATACACCGACAACTCAAAACATACGCGGAAGCAAAATATAATATAACAGTGGCGCCCGAGCTAACAAGCTCAAACTAAAAACAACCAAAGAGATAGTTAATCTCGGCCCAAAAATTCGACTCGCGTGCGCAACATTGGGCACGTAGAACAAACTCCCTCGTTATGCAATTCAAATATAGCACAATATAAACCAAGTCATCGGCGGCTATAGCCGAACCCAACATTACACTAAGTCTAAGACTCTAGTCTAACAACTCAACGGCTAAAACATGCCGAGAACAAGCATAATACTTTAACTAGCAATGTAACATGCTAAACATATTCACCAATTTTACCAAGCGCGACTAATACAAGTCGGCTACCAATAATACATGTGAAATGATAAGTACCAACAACAAGTAAGCATATGGAATCATAACCATAAATATACACCCAAAGACGACTACTACTAAATCGGCTACAAAAAGAATAGGCTAAACAACATAATTACAAATATCACAATTCACATTTAGGTTGCTACCCCAACATGAAGTTTACATAACTTCATCTTTCCCAACGACCTCACCAAAACAAATAAACTATCTAAGTAGCAACCTTGCCGTAAATAATACTCGTCAACGCAATCTTCTTGATTTACTTGATCCGCACGCTCGGCTCGGATCTAGGAAAACAACCAACAAATAAAAGTAAGTCACAAAGACTTAGTAAGTTACTAACCGTAACTTCCTATCATGGCATAATACTCAATCATAAATTACATCATGCTATCGTCATGAAATAACCTTATATAAAAACCATGTTATGGCATCCATGCTCAACATTAATAAAACATGTTATCATTGTAGTATAACATCTCATTAAAATCCATGTCAAGGCATTTTATGCTTAACGATCATAATTCTTGTTATTGGTATAACATAGCTTCCAATAATTTACATGTCAAGGCATATATAAGCTTAACAACAATAATTCATGCTTCGGCATAAAACCGCATTCGAATAATATTCATGTTAAAGCCTACTAGCTTAACACGAATTCATGTTATTGTTATAACATACCTTCCCATAATATTCATGTCAAGGCATATAAACTTAACAACAATGATCCATGCTTTTGGCTTAATGCATCATTCAAATGATTTTCATGTTTAAGCATTCATGCTTAACAACCTTAAACAACATGTTATCTATAAAGTATAACATTTATAAAACCGAAACAACCATCATATCATATCCAAATCACCAAGCACATTATTCACATAAGCACTTGTGAAACAATTCATATAAACGGGATATGATACCATTACCAATTCTTCCGCTGTCGTCGCTCCCCGCAAAAACACGTGCAAAACCTTTATGTGCCCTCGATATCCCTCTCGTAGATATCGACGTCCCCGAGACAGTCTCCGCTCGAGTTCCATAGTTATCAAAGTCATGTGTATTACTACAACTAAGATAAACTACTTCCCCACCGTGGCCATCGATGGAGGGTGTGTGCAAAACACGGCGATCCATCGCGATCACGAATCCCACAATTCGTGAAGACGATGTATCGTCCCACCAAAACTCAACAAACCGACTCCAGCTGGACTCAAAACCCAAGCACAAGTAATATATACTCATATGCTCAAAACAAGTAGGTAAACACTCTACTATCAAACTAGTCATGCATTTCATCCACAACTAGCATAAACATCACAACCGAGAATCATATAAGTTTCATAATCAAGTGTGCTTCACACACTTCAAAACTTCTTGGAGGCTCAACCTCCATGAATTCTACCCAAAATTCCGTAGGACTTAAGATTATAGTTCCTAGGATTCATTCTAACCCAAAGGTTAACTCCGTTGAGTTCAATCTAAGTTTTCCGAAAATTCAAGGAATAGAAGCTTAGGCTTCATCATTCCCATAAGTTCATAACTGTCGCCAAAACCATAATCCCAATATTCAATAAACTATCATAAACCCCACAATTTACTTAACAATGCAACTTAGAATAAATTGGCCATCTTGTGCATAAATTCATTCAAGTCACCATACCAATCATAATCTTCAAATCATGATTAAATTATACAACATGGTTTAATATACTCTCTTAAACATGTATAATTCAATAACTAGGCTTACAACCATGTTTAACAAGCCAAATCACAATTTGGGGAAAATCCTTCCAAGCATCTTTGTCATTTAAGTTCAATACACGTAACCGATTCATATAGCAAAGTTTAATATACTCTATTAAGCATATAAAACATAGTAATCAAGCTCACATCATCTATTTGCAAGCTAGAACAAAATTAGGGCAAAGCACCCTCCAAGTATCTCAACCAAATCCACATCAATACTCATGGATAATCAACACAACTAAGTTCAATAGACTCCACTAAACATGTATAACACAATAATTAGGCTTACCATCATGTTTAACAAGCCCAAACACAATTTGGGGAAAATCCCCTTCCAAGTATCTTTGTCATTCAAGCTCAATACATATGAACAATTCATATAGCAAAGTTTAATAGACTAATTGGCATATGAATTCCATAAAAATCAAGTCTCACATAGGTTCACCCATCTCTAACAATAATTTGAAACCTAGGGTTCATGAATTTCTACAAACCCTAACAATGGCTTCCATTGACCTCAAATAGCACAATTGGTTGTTTCCCTAGGGTCAATGGAGCCCAAAAAGAAGAAGAAGAGAGGTAGAAACTTACTTGTGTTCAGCCCCCTTCTAGGTTGAATCCCGAAATCCATCATGGTGGGGGTTGTTCTCTTCAATCCCTTCTTCAAAACTATGGTGTACCTTGAGAAATGAAGCTCCCAAGCTATGTCCTTCAAGATGGAACCCTCAAGAACCCTAGAATTTGACCTCTCAAGCTCTCAAATGTGCCTCCCACGTTTTTGAGGAGTGAAGGCGTAAACACAAGGCCGGAGCTGAATCTGGGCGATAGAATGAGAGAGAAATCAGATTTGGGGTTTAAATAGGGGGATTAAATCCTCTAATCAATCCACTAATCAACCCCTAATAACTCTAATAGGTGTTTAGACTAGTTTAGGTTAAGTAGGAGGGTTAAGGTGTGGTTTAAAATGGGTTAAATGGGTCAAAAATTCGAACAAGGTGAAGAAGGGAGCAAAATCCGTGAACCGGGTTCAGTGGACCAATGCGGTCGCATGGGTGAAGACCATGCGAGCGCTTCCCTCCCGCATTCCACGGCCTTTGTTGCTTCCCTGCCGATCCCTGACTCTCCCGCATGCGCCTCGAGTCCTTCCAAGCCAAAAAAGGTCTACAATTCAACCTTAATGTCCTCCAATCTATAACCAAAGGAATCAAGTCTCAAACCCAACAAAACATGGCCAAGAACTCAAAGTAATTCTCCGAACGACAACCGAAAAAGTCAAACTGAGAAGGGTTATCGCTAGAATCAAACTAGCAACCAAACCGTCGATGCAACTAGCATCTAACCAACATCCAAGGCATGTAAATGATGTTTTAAATGCCCTCTAACAATTATCCATGAAGTTACAACATAAATCACAAACCCGAGATTCAAAGCACCTCGCGAAAGAAGAATGCATACGCAGATCTCAAACGACGCCAACGCCATGCTATTGACTCTAAACATAAACGGAGCTAAATGAACATGTTTATAATGATTATAAGTGTATGAGTTCATGCATAACACAAGCAAGCAACATTTCGTGGTTTTACATTCTCCCCTACTTTAAGGAATTTAGCCCCTAATATTCTTACCGTAGTCATCAAACAAATGAGGATACTTCTCACGCATCTACCACTCTGGCCTCCCAAGTTGCTTCCTCGATCTCATGATTCTTTCAAGAACTTTCACCAATGGAATTTTCTTGCTCCTCAAAACTTGCTCTTTGGTGTCAAGTATCTTCACCGGCCGGCCGCTCCACATAAGACAAGTCCTTGAAAAGTAATCTCCTCATACTCAAGAACATGGGAATCATCCTTAAGATATTTCCGTGAGCATAGACACATGAAACACATTATGAATCTCCAAAGACAAAGACGGCAAAGCCACCCTCAGAAGCCAAACTCCCAACTCGCCAAGACCCTTCAAAAGGTCCCGCGAACCCTAAGTCAAATTTCTTTCAAATTCTTGGTACCCCTTCTAGGCGATACCTTAAGAGACAAAGTCTCCAACCCGAAACTTCAAATCTCCCCTTAAAATCAATATTATCCGTATAACTTTTCCCCGTAACATATCTTGAGCGTGAGCAAAGATCTATCGAATTCAACCCTCTCTCACTACCGCCTGCCTCGAGGGTGAAAGCCGTGTTAAAATTCAACCCCTTGGTCCCTTACGCCTTCTGCAAAACTCCGCCAAAACCTCGATGTAAATCTCGGATCCCGGGCCTCAAAACAATACTAATCTGAACCCCCGCAATCTAACAATCTCCTCGCACATATAATGCCGCTAATCCGACTCAATGAATATGTCATCGCATTCGAATAAAATGAGCCGACTTCGTGAGTCGATCAACAACAACCCAAACGGCATCAAAACCTTTACTGCACGCTGAAACCCGAAACAAAAATCCATCGTAACATGCTCCCATTCCACTCCATATCCAACTGTAACAACCCCCCAGGTGTCTTGGTGTTCCGCCTTCACCCGCCGACAAGTTAGACACCTCGACACATAATCCGCTATTTGTCGCTCACATCATCAACCGAAGGAACACAAACTTTACTTGAAAGTCGAAAACCCATCTTGGTTCATCGTGAACTCGCACTCTTATCCCCACTCGAACCACAAACCTAGACTCCGCCTCCGAGTCTACTATCTTACAAATCAACCAAGTGAGAAAACCAAACTACCAAAACCCCACATTCACAAGTTCAAAATTTTCAATAACCATAATACCAAGCACTTTAGGTTGAAAATATCTTGACTCATACTTGAGTCGCATAGCACTCATAAATTCCATGACTATTAATTAAGCATGCGAATTCCAAATATATCATCTGAGCGCATTCAAGGACTTTATAAACATAAGTCTCCCTAAACTATTTGCTTTGAGCTACAACATGAAATATAAACACAAGAATTCAAATCATGAGAGGTAAATGGCCGATAGAGCAATTAATAATTTAAGGAAGAGTGTTCCACAACACACTTCTAAACAAATAAGTTAACATTCAGATCATGTTTCATGCTCGCAGAATCTCCAAATCATGACAATGTACATAAGAGCATCATGTGAAATTTATTCCATTTATTTTCCTTTTCTTCTGGTAAGAGGTTTAGTCAATTTCTAAACCTCGTTACTACCAATTCTAGTCCACCAATCCAACCTCTTGATCACCAATTTAGGGTACCTGCCAAATTGGATTTCAAAAGCTGCTGCAAGGACGCGGGCGGTTATGAGAAAAATTAAGCATCCTTTATTACCCTCACATAATCATGCAACAAAGCGTAATCATATGGTATATTCACAAGCATGAGAATCAAGATTTTATCATGCTATACTTTAAACAAATTACATTGCTTACTAATGCATATAAGCTTGTTCATTGTCAAATACAACTATTTCCGTTAGACATATTTTATTACTCTTATAAGCCATGTCTTTTCTTTTTAACAAAATGCATCTACCATGCATGTTCGCATAAAAGATCATATATTAATTTCTCCTTTTAAGATAACACACGCATCGTACAAGTTATGTCTATACTTCATAATCACAAAATATATCTTACTCAAAATTTAAATCCTCAACGAAATGATAAAATTCCTTATCATTAACGTTGTACGCATACGTATATCATGCAAATATGATATAAAATAACCAAGTATCATCATACATCTTCTCATATACTCCCATGTAATTCAAATTATTCATGTAATGCATAAAACTCATAACTACGCATTGCGACACAATTATTATGTTATGTGTAATTACTAATCCAATCGTATACCTCATAAAGTTCCATCGTGCTAATTTTCTCCGAACAAATTTTAACTAATAGTAACAAGTTCGTATATTCACTACTAACAATACTCAGGTAACTCCCAAGAAAAGAGGTACAACATTCACCCCTG
>JABEVN020003574.1:0-17700 GCA_013146195.2 Codonopsis lanceolata | reverse complement strand
CAACCACCCGACCACACAAGTGAGGACCACTATGCTCGATCGACAACTCTTCTATGGTTAGATAGACTGACACATAGCCTGTACATAGCATCCATTTGTCTTTCCCACAAGAGCTAGACAAGCCATGCAAGCCGCCATATCTTATCGGCTCATCGGGCGCCTACAATTGGCACATCACACGCAACACAGTTAACCACTCGGGAGGCGCGGCAAGCCGACCGGGGAACCAACCCCACCATCGGGGACCCCGAGGCCACTCATGATCTCAAATCTAAGCTACTATAAAAGGAGACCTTTCCGCTAAAGAAAGGTAAGATTTACTTTGCATTCTAATACTAACAAAGAGCATTTACATAGGAGACACACAAAGAGACTACTATCGAAACACTCACCTAGCCTCAGCTAGTTTAACTTTTCCCAATGAGTCTAGGCGTTCTCGACAAACACGAGAAAGGAGGGAAGGGAGTCTAGGTCGAGGGCGGAGGAGGCGATCAAAAACAAAACATGTGGGCGAGGAGGCGAGCAAAGCGCTGGGGAATCACCCGGTGACCACAGAAGCGACCACGTCGGCAAGCAAGCAAAGACAAGGCCTCCTTCATATTGGACCTTGTTCGTGGATGGATCTGCAGGAGTAGAAAGAAGTGGGGCTGGCCTCTCGCTGATTATTTCGGATTCAGGAGAGCTGGATATGGCTTTGAGATTCAGTTCAAAACTTGAACAATCGGTAGAATATGAGGCCTTGATGCCATGGAATTGAGCTCGCACTAAGCTTAGGGGCCGAGGATATAGTGATTCTGAGTGATTCCCGGTGGGGTGGTAAAAGCGGATACTGAATCTGAAGCAAATCACCCAATATTGGCCAAATACCAACAATTGACACAAAAATTGTTGACCCTCTTTAAATATTGGGAGCTAGAGCAAATCACGAGAGAGGGAATCTCGGTGATTATCTCTCCAAGATCGCATCCTCGGAGGCAGGAAGTTCCTCTAACATTGAACTCATGTTCCTCAAAATCCCAACTATCGGCCGGGGAAGAGATTATGGTCGTCGTTGAAACTCCAAGGTGTTGGATCGGCGACATAAAATACATTGAGCAAGGCACTTTGCAGGAAGAAGGAAAAAGTGAGGCCCAAATAATCGAGAACCAGAGCATGAAGATACTCGGTTGTTGGGGGCATCTTTGTACAAGCGATCTAACACCAAACCTCTCCTACGATGCATACGACCCGAGAGGCGGTAAAAGATACGTTGGCGAAGTGTATGAGGGCGGTGAGGAGGACACCTAGGTCAGGACCTGTTGGACAAGATGAACTTTCATAGCTATTGGCCGAGCATGAGAAGAGGCGTGGCGGAATATGTGAAGTGTGACAAAGTGCCAAAGAACGTGAACATTCCACGATTACCTCGGTCTTGCAAACCCGGTGGTCGCTTGACATGGCCGCTTTGACATGTGGGGAATGGACCTTATTGGTCCCTTCCCCAAAACAAAACATGGGTGAGGTGAATGATTGTGGCGTCGATTACTTCACCAAATGGATAGTGGCAAAGCCACTTTCGCTAACTTAGAGGGATCAAGCGGTCGGTTACCTATGAGCAGGATCTTACGTGGGTTTCGGACTCCCTCGGATGATCGTCTCAGACCATGGCACTTTCGACTTTCCAAAATTCACAGTGGTGTGATAGAGTTTGAATGTTAAGCACATGATGTCCTCGGTAGCCATCCACAAGGCAATGGTCGAGGCAGAGGGAAACAAGAAATAAGAAAATCATGCATGCTTTAAAGAGGAATTTAGATTATAAAAAGGAAGGCTGAGTTTAGAGCGGTGCCAATGTTCTATGGGGAATCGAGAACATCAATACGGGGATCTTTGGTGAAACCCGTTTGCACTACTTTATGGCTCGAAGCAATGGCACAGTTGAGCTAGCACTCACTACCATTCGGGTTACCTTCTTTGATCAACAGGCGACTTGTCAGGCGGCTTGATCAGGCAACCTTGAAGAAAGCGACTAGAGGCTCGACTTCGGAATGATCAATTACAAAAAGCTTACAAAGATTCACCACGACAAAAAGTAAAACCAAGAGCTTTTTGGAGACTTGGTCTTAAGAAAATTGAAGCAGCAGGCGGGAAGATGGGAAGAAATAAGCTATCCCCAAGCGGGAGGGGCCATTGAGAGTAGTTAGCATTGTGAAGGAAGGAACCTACAGGGTTGGCGAACTAAACGGTACACCATTTAAGAATCCTTGGCATGCGAGATCATCTCAGGCATATTATCACTGATGTATATTTTGTAAAGATCACAAGTTGAATGAATGACAAGTTTTATCCAAAAACAAGTGTTCCTACCTATTCATCTCGAGCGGAGATGGGAATAGAACCTATCTCCGTACGAGGAAGGCCGTCAAAAATGATAAATGAGCCAAGTGCTCAAATTTCATGCGGAGGTGGGAGAAAGACCTCATCCTCGGAACACGAGGAAGGCCATCAAAAATGATAAATGAGCCAAGTGCTCGCCGCATCATTCAAAACCATGCCAATCCCTTTTCTCGTAGGGTATTTGACTCTTTGATGAGCCATGGACGCGACCATCTGGAACTTCGTTTGAGATGGTGAACCCAATATGGCATTGTACGGAGATGGCAGGTCGAGCACTAAGAAATCAACCTCCTCCGTTCGAGGAGTACTGGTTTCCTCTCCGAGGATCACCGAGAGAGTGATGATCCCTTTACCGCGACTTTATGTCCAGGTAAAACTGTCTTGTTTTAGAGCTGCTGCTGGTTTGAGGTGGGCGTTCCCCGACCTCATTTCCTTGAAGCATGCGTAGTACAAGATATCTCTTCCTGCCTCTGTATCCACGAGCACACGCTTCACTTCGCTGTTGTGAATTCTTACTCGAAGAGTCAAGGGTTGTTGGCGAGTAGTCTCACTGGCAGCTAGCTCACCCGGCCAGAAAGTGATTCATCATGCTTCATCAGATCGCGGCATCATATGAACTCATGTTTCGAGTTGTAAATCATGTTTTTCAACTTGGTCCCGCTTGGTGATGCTTCCCTGATGGTATTGATCACGTTCCTCGGGCCTCCGTTATCTGGCCGAGGATTCTAACATCTTTCAGGCTCTCTCGGCCTTTCTCTCTGATCACTGCCCCTTCGTTCAAACCTCCTGAGCTCGCCTTTGTCAATCAGCTTTTGGATGGCCCTTTTTAAGTTAATACATTCCTCGGTTGTATGCCATATGTCTTTGTGGTAGGCACACCATTTATTGGGGTTGCGAGGATATCGACTTTCTTTCAGTGGCCACGGCTTGTCAATCTTATCCTGATCGAGCAGGAGATTCATTATATGCTCACGGTTGGTTGTGAGTGGGGTCCAGTCGACGTTGTCCCACACATTTTTCCCTCGATTATCCTCTTCCTTGTGGCCAGACCCTCGAAGACCTCATCCTCGGAACACGAGGAAGGCCATCAAAAATGATAAATGAGCCAAGTGCTCATTCCCATCCTCGTCAATGCGGAGGTGGGAGAAAGACCTAAATCCTCGAGAACACGAGGAAGGCCATCAAAAATGATAAATGAGCCAAGTGCTCATTTGCATTATTCAAAACCATGCCAATCCCTTTTCGTAGGGTATTTGACTCTTTGATGAGCCATGGGCGCCGACCATGGAACTTCGTTTGAGATGGTGAACCCAACATGGCATTGTCATGCGAAGATGGCGGTCGAGCACTAAGAAATCAACCTCCTCGGATTAGAGTCTTGGTTTCCTCTCAGGATCACCGAGGTGAGAGTGATGATCCCTTTTCCGCGACTTTATGTCCGGTAAAACCCTGCTTGTCTGTTGCTAGGTAGAGGTGGGCGTTCCCCAACCTATTTCCTGAAGCATGTGGTAGTAACCAGGAGAACTAGACGGTACACCTTTTTAGAATCCTTGGCATGCGGATCATCTCGAGGCATATTATCACTGATGTAAATTTTGTAAAGATCACAAGTTGAATGAATGACAAGTTTTATCCAAAAACAAGTGTTCCTACCTATTCCCATACTCGAACGAAGATGGGAATAGAACCTATCCTTGGTACGCGAGGAAGGCCATCAAAAATGATAAATGAGCCAAGTGCTCATTTCCATCCTCGTACGGAGGTGGGAGAAAGACCTCATCCTCGAGAACACGAGGAAGGCCATCAAAAATGATAAATGAGCCAAGTGCTCATTCCCATCCTAAATGGAGGTGGGAGAAAAGACCTCATCCTCGGAACACGAGGAAGGCCATCAAAAATGATAAATGAGCCAAGTGCCCATTCCATCCTGGAGGAGTTCGAAAGATAACCACCGAAGAAATAGCCGACTATTCAAAAAATAAAAAAAATAATTATTCTTCTTTGCTGGTCCTCGGTACGCTAGGGCAGCTAAAAATAAAAATAAACAAAAAATAACAAGTATACAAAATTTGAAAAACATTCAAACAGCTCGTATAAATTCATCCAACCATAAAACGACCAAGACAAACAACAACAAAAATTGTTAAGGAAAAAACAAAATTGTTTTTTGGAACATAGGCACACCGCTGATACTACTCAGCGGCGAGGAAAACCTAAAGAACTATTCGGGCGGATCGACCACTCTGGCATCACGAGCGGGGGAGAGGCGGCTATCGATGCATTTTCAAATTTAAGCACGGTTGGAATGTTCGCCCTCGCCCATGAAGCTGCCTCAATTTTGCTCGCAGGGTCAAAATCCACCTCCTCGCCTGTCCACGGCCTTCATCAGGGGCAACGTCCGAGACCAAGGGGTGGGTGGCACCCATTCTTCTTATACTTGGCGTCCTTCGCATGCAACATCTCGGCTCGTCTTTTTGAAAGGGATCATTTTGGCCTCCCGGCGACCTCGCCGATGAAATTTTCATTACCCCACTCAATTATGGTGCGAGACTCATCCCAGGCGGCGGCTCTTCGAAGCATATGGCGAACTCCGTTCGTAGTAAGGGGATCTCGTTTGTATACTTCGGTCCCACAGATTTCTTATCCTCGACCCGCTTTTCCAAGTCAATAACCTTGGCCTTCAACTTCATTTTTCTCGCTCGGCTTTGGCAGCCCTCGCCTCGGCTTGTTTGGCCTTCTTGCGGCCGGCGGCCTTCTACCGACCTTACTAGCACGAGCCCGCCAATACTTTTTCTTGATCAAAATGGCCATTTTGGCGAAAACTCTTCAAGTTGGGTTTTTCCCTTTGCATGTTGCGCTCCGGATAAGCCACTTGACCTCGATCCCATCTTGATCGGCGTCGATTGCGTTTGCGGCTTGGTCGCTGGGGCTACAAAGGCAAAGAAAGCTAGAAAACAAAATATATATATATATTAGTAATAAGTACACCCAAAATAAAGCAAAAGTTTACCTCGCTCACCTTGAAACGTCCAGGCCTCGGCGGGAGGCAAGGGGTGGCAATGCCAACCATATCCCTCACGAGCTCGGACAACCAACCCGCACTTGCGGCCGGGGCTGGAGGAATCTCGGTGAAAACGTCAAAATTGCGTCTGGAAGTCCTTAGCGTCATTTGCTGGTGATCGGGACAAAATAGATCTCTTAATTGCCACCGGCTTTTTGTGGGTGGGGGACGTACCTTCTTCCACACTTTGCTCTCTCCACAGAGGAACATCCTCGATTATTCGCCTTTTCTTTTTTTCTCAGAGGCAGGGAACCCACAGGCTCGGGGTTTTTCTTTGCTCGGTTTGGGGTTTACTTTTTCCCCAGGGGCGACAGGCGCGGCGGAGGAGCCGTTGTGGAAGGAATGGCGAAGCGGAATTGTTCATCGGTGGGCGAGGGGTAAGCCTTCACAGGATCGGCTTTAGCTTCCACTTAGAATTTTTCGACGAGCCACCGCCCAGCCTGTCTTGCAGCTTCCGTCTATATCCACGATCATATACGAAGGAATGAGTTAGAAACGAGCACATAGTTAATGAAGAGAATAATAAAGGACAAAAGCAAGTAAAGGGCAAGTAAAAGTATATACTTCCTCCTTCAAGATCAAACACTTTGTCTTTGCATTGAGACGATCGGCTTAAACCTATTACCCTGCGTATGACGACCAGAGTGCTTGATGTACTCGGGGACCTCGCATCGGACGTTCGGCCCTTAAATCTTTTTGAGTCCATCACCAGGGACTTCGTCCTCGCTAATCGAGAACTCAACAAAATACTCGGCGAGGTCAGTCCATAACTCAAGAAAATTTCGATGGCTTCAGGCAGGGACTCACTCATACTCATCTAAAGTCCCGGCCAGGAGGCGGTGACTTAACGAGGCGTGAAAGCCGAGTGCAGGGAAGTTCCCTTACCTACTGCCAAAAAAGCTTTCTCGTCCATGCCCCCAGGGAGGCTTGGCGAACAAGTTGATCCCTCGATTGGTGTTTGCTTTGGAGGCGGTTCAAAAGACTTTGTCATCGCAAGTAAGTCTTGAAGAGGGCAAGGTCGGCTCGAGGCCAGAGCGGCAAAGAGATCGAGTAACAGACCAAGTTGATGGAAAGGTCGGGGGTGGGCACCGGCTTCTTCGAGCAATTCGCATACTAAAGGGCTCGAGGGGCGATCAAAGACCCGCCTCAAAAATGAAATATAAAACCTACCCTATCCTCATGTCCCTCATTTCGTCCATCTTGATTGAATTGTGGGCGGATCCGGAACCTCTTAGGCTATGATTATATTGTTCGTCGGTATGCAACGCTACACATTATTCCTCCACTCACTTAGTATTCTATGAGCGGGAGGAGCATCGGCCTCTCTGAGGCCCTCTTGGACTGGGCGTGGCAGAGAACTTTCCCTCGTTTCTGCAGCCAGGGGCCTTGTGGCTGCTATCTCGGCGACTATCTCCGATTGATTAAAAAGGTACCTTAGCGCCTTAGTCCATCACAAACCAAAATGTATTGCGCTTATCGCTCGTACTTCTCGTCGGGAAGAGTAAGGCGGACCCTTCATGTTGTAGCCACCATCGACCCGATGCGTCATCGCTTCGCTCGGTTTCACGGCGACCAAGCTCCATTGGTTTGCAGTATAACATTGGATCTCCGGCGATCGGGCATAGGCGATATCCGGGCTAATATTCTTGGTTCTCATATTCGGTTTAAAAGCATTAGAAGAATTGGGCGAGGAAGAGGAAGAGGAAGAGGTCTCGCTCGGAGTGAATGTGGGGGCAGAAGGGACAGGGTTCATAAAAACCTATACTCTAGAAATCTAACAATCAAAAAACGACCTAAGCGAAGAGAAGGGGACGAGTACCTGTGAGCGGATTAAAGCGGGAGCGAGCAAGAAACGAGAAATTGAGCGAGGATCTGAAAAGGGGACAAACACCGAAAGGTTAGCTCCGGTGTACCGGAAAAAGAAGAGGTCACTGGAAAAAGCTACAGACCCAAAAAACACTCAAAATAGACCCAAAGACTACGAAATTTGTATCAAAGGAAGAGAGGGGAAGAGTGCGAACACGGAAACTAAGATTATAAGACAAATAAAATTTGCCGGGAGAAGCGAGAAATGAAAGAGTAGCATTCGGGTTTTTGCCTTCGACGATCAACGAGAAGAAAAAGTTTGAGAGGGAAAAGAAAGAGTGAACCAGAAGCCGGAAGTTTTGACCTTTTATACAAACCCGATGACACCAGGTCGACCCGACCAAAAAACACGCGGACCTTACCTAAACCATTCTCTGGATGACACGTGGTGAGCAGCGTGCACGGAATGGCTGCAAACCGACGACGTTTTGGTAATTGGACGTCGTCACATTTCATGAACAGTAAATTGCAATGATAACCTACGACTCCTCGTATACCGTGCATTTAATGCATACGACGGACCAATTTTCTAGGAAAATTTCACTACTAACTCCTGAACACATCCTCGACATCAAAGTGATTGGCCTCAGCAAAACGAGCAATCAATTGTCAAAATCGAGGAGCGACCACAAACAGAAATGAACGAAAAACCGAGGAAACATGGCAAGGATCAATGACATGCAAATCGAGCATAACTTTCGACTAATACTTTCTAAGCTAAGGATAAATCCTCGCGCTTGGAAACTCGGGGGCTATTGAAGGGACCCGACCTGGGTCCCTCTACATGGGATGGCCACGTGGACTCCAATCGACTTTAACTTAAGGCGGGTCCCATGAGGCCGGAGGCCGGGATCATCGACCAGCCGATCATCATCGGCGACCATCAACCACCCGACCACACGGGCGAGGACCACTTATGCTCGACCGACAACTCTTCTATGGTTAGATAGACATGACCCATAGCTTGTACAGAACATCCAGCTGTCTTCCCCACAAGAGCGGGATAAGCCATGCAAGTCGCCATATCTTATCGGCTCATCAGACCGCCTACAATTGGCACATCACACGCAACCTGTTAACCACTCAGGAACTACCAGCAAGCCGACCAGGGAACCAGTCCCACCATCAGGGACCCCCAGGCCACTCATGATCTCAAATCTAAGCTACTATAAAAGGAAACATTTCCCTTCAAGAAAGGTAAGATTTACTTTTGCATTCTAATACTAGCCAAGAGCATTTACATAGGAGACACACAAAGAGACTACTATCGAAACACTCACCGGAAGCTATAAGGGAGCATAGCTACAGCACATACCTACGATTCACGACTCTCTCACACCTGAGGGGTAGGAAACCCCGAAACCCTAACGGTAGTTCTCCTTTCAGGTATCTAACAACCTAAGAGCAAGGACAAAGCCCAGATATCCTATCAAACTTGGTACCTCTGGTACCCACATACACCGACATGACCATCATCCTCCGGACACATGAGCTCCGGTCCATTACGTGGACTACCAGCTTAGTCACCCCATCATTGTGCCGTGATCACAAATGACAACTAATTAATTGTTAAAGGTTTAAGGGGGTCATTTGTAAATAAAGGAAATCATTAATTATGACCAAAAGTCTATGGGGAAAAGACAAAAATTCCATCATCTTCTTCATCCTTGCTTCGGCTTCATTCCTGTAACTTTCTGTTTCCTCCCACCAACACAATATTATATATCTACCCTACATATATCTATCAATATAATCATACTTTTATTTTTTTAAACAAGATTATCACGCTTCAAACATTAAAGAGTACCTACTGCCTTCAATTCAACTAAAACTCAAGAACCCACTTAAGGCTTACATGAAGATTCACACTAATTGTTTTTGGTTCTAAAGATAGGAAAGATTAATTACAGATTATCTCAATCGTCCCGATTAACTACAAAGGAAGGTAAGGCGGAAGTTTACCTCGGTTTTTTTTCTTTCTTGCCGGAACACACGCACCACCAAAAAAAAATTTAGCCGTACTGTTCTGTCGACGCTTCTCCCGCTCTCTCTCGACTTTACTAAAACAAAACCCCAAAGCATCGGTAGAATATCTTATAAATCACAACCCACTTTGTGATTGATTCACACTCGAACTCATTGTTCAACCGAGGGAAAACTTCTTCCCGGAGACAATCACGGTAAGGATATATCATGAGAGATTATCTTAAATGTTATCATTATTTAATATTATAATATTATAATAACACTTTCCCCTATTGTTATATATATACGTATATGTCTAAAATAAAATAAAAAAATAAAAATCCCAATTGCGGGTGGAGCCCATTTAACAAAATAAATAAATAAAATTATTTTATTATTATTATTATTATTATTATTATTATTATTATTATTTTATTATTATTATTATTATTATTATTATTATTATTATTATTTTATTATTATTATTATTATTATTATTATTATTATTTTTAACGGCCCAAATTCGAAATTTATCCAAAACCGAAACTAGGCCCAAAATAATTAGATCAGCCCAAAACAATGAAATGAGATTAAATTATAATTTAATATTTCATTCTAGCATTTTCGGGGTATTACAATAGGTAATCAACAACTCGTTCTCTGTTGACCAAAAAAGTGTGTTCATTACTGTTAACTTGCTAATGCTTAGAGGCAGTGTTGTCATTGTTAATTAGCTAGTAACAAAATCGTCATTTTATAAGCGTAGGACTTCTGTCTACTCTGAGCCGTTAACATTCTCTTCTTAATCTGTTGTACCTTCTCCGATGTAATCTGTACCTATTCTGGTCCCAACAACTTTCGTTCTCCTACTTCATCCCAACATGTAGGCGTACGACACCTTCTTCCATATAATGCTTCGTACGACGCCATGCCAATGCGTGCATGGTAACTGTTATTGTAGGTGAACTCCACTAGAGGTAAATGATCATCTCAATTTCACTGAAAGTCTAAAGCGCAAGAACGAAACATATATTCCAAAGTCTGAATGGTCTGCTCAGATTGGCCGTCTGTCTGCGGATGAAAGGTCGTACTCATACTCAAAGTGGTGCCCAATGCCTTCTGCAAACTACCCCAAAACTTCGAGGTAAACCTAGTGTCACGATCGGACACAATCGAGATTGGCATTCTGTGTAACCTGACAATCTCATCTACATACATCTTGGCCAATTTCTCCAACGGGTCATTTATCCTCAAGGCTAAAAAGTGTGCTGACTTCGTCAAACGATCCACGATAACCCAAATGGAGTTCTTTCTTTTTAATGTCTTCGGCAACCCCACAACGAAGTCCATAGTTATATGTTCCCACTTCCACTCGGGTATGGGCATTGACTGTAACAATCCTCCCAGTCTCTGATGTTCACACTTCACTTGTTGGCACACGAGACATTTGGATACAAACTCTGCAATTTCTCGCTTCATATTGCTCCACCAGAAAGTGTCTCGCATATCCCGATACATCTTTGTGCTTCCAGGATGTATCGCAAATCTTGAATTGTGAGCTTCTTCTAATACTTCCCTCTTTAACTCTGGATCCGATGGAATGCAGACTCTCTTACCAAAGCGTAAAATACTATCCCCTCCAAGTCGAAAGTCAACCTGAGCTCCAATCGTTACCCCTTCACAAATTTTTACTAACTATGGGACAACTTCCTGGGCTGTTTTGATCCTCTCTAGCAAGGATGGTTGAAGACTCAATCGTGCCAGATAACCTTTTCCTCCCCTTACCCGAACTTCCAAACCCAAATTCTCGATATCCCCGAGAATCCTCTTCTCCTTTGTTAACATCACCGCCAATGTTCCTTTACTCTTACGACTCAAAGCATCCGCCACTACATTGACTTTACCTGGATGGTAGAGAATGGTGCAGTCGTAATCCTTTAATAACTCCAACCATCACCTCTGTCTCATGTTCAATTCCTTCTGAGTGAAAATGTACTTAAGACTCTTGTGGTACGTATATATCTCGCAAGTTACTCCATACAAATAATCTCTCCAAATATTTAAAGCAAACACTACTGCGGCTAACTCCAAGTCATGTGTTGGGTAGTTTCTCTCAAAGATCTTTAATTGCCTCGAGGCATAGGCAATCACCTTCCCATCTTGCATCAATACACAACCCAGACCTTTCAACGACGCATCACTGTAGATCACAAACTTCTCTGATCCTGACGGTAAAGTAAGAATTGGAGCTGACACCAATCTTTTCTTTAACTCCTCGGCCTCACACTCCTTTGTCCAAACAAACTTCTTGTTTTTCCAAACTAAGTCAAGCGAGTTAGAGTCAAGCGATTTTTGAAAACCCGATTTTGAAAACCCTACTGAAAGCGGCGATAATATCTGCTAGCCCCAAGAAACTTGAACTCCGTCGTGGCGGTCGTCGGTCTCTCTAGTTTACTCGCCTCTATCTTGGCGGGTCTCGAGACTCCATCTTTTGACACTACATGACCCAAGAAACTCACCGTTTCCAACCAAAACTCACATTTATTGAACTTCGCATATAATTTCTCCTCCTTTAAAATCTGCAGTACCGCTCTCAAGTGTTGCTCGTGCTCCTCTCGAGTTTTTGAGTAGATCATTATATCATCGATGAAGACAATCACGCACCAATCTAGAAATTTTCAAAACACTCGGTTCATTAAATCCATAAATGCTGCCAGAGCATTCGTCAACCCAAATGGCATCACCAAAAACTCGTAGTGTCCGTATCGCGTTCTAAACGCAGTCTTAGCATAACCTCATCGTCCTGTCTTTCTTCTTCACAAACAAAACTGGTCCACCCCAAGGTGATACGCTAGGCCTAATGAGCTCCTTCTCCAACAATTCCTGTAATTGCTCCTTCAATTCTTTAAGTTCTGCTAGAGCCATTCTATACAGTGCTTTAGAGATTGGGGCTGTCCCCGGTGCTAAGTCAATTAGGAATTCCACCTCCTCTCTCGGTGGAAGTCACAGTAATTCTTCGAAACACCTCCGTAAACTCCCTAACCACGGAAGTGACTCAAGACTAACCCCTTCCTTACGTGTATCAGTAATGTGCGCCAAATAACCTTGGCAACCCTTCCTTAACAGTCTACAGGCTTGCATTGACGAGATAAAACCTGTTAAGGCCGTCGGCTTAGAACCCTTAAATCGAAACTCCGGTTCTCCTGGAATGCAAAATATTACCTCCTTCCCAAAACAGTCTACCCTAGCATGGAAGGCGGCTAACCAATCCATTCCCAAAATTATGTCAAAATCTTGAATATCCAAGGAAATAAGATCTATAGGCATTTCCCTACCTTCCAAATTTAACGAACAAGACTTATATACTGAAGTCACTGGAATAGACTCCCCCGTTGGTGTATCTATAACTAACTCGATATCTAGGTTTTGTGACGGAAGTTTCATGCGTTGTGCAAGAGATATAAATATCACAGAATGGGTTGCACCCCGATCAATCAATGCATACAAACTACGAGAATAGAGTTGGACGGTACCTGCCACCACGTCATTAGTAGCGCGAGCATCTCCTGCGTTCATTGAATACACTCTACCTTGCTCCCTTGGTTTAGGTTTATCCCCGCCACCAGTGTTCTGAACAACCCGATTCCTCAGCGGCTCAGGGCAATCTCTGACCTTGTGTCCCATTTTGCCGCAGTTAAAACAAGCTTCGGTTTTCCTATGACAAACCAACGTCGGATGCTTTCCCCCTCAGGTCTTACAAGTCTCAATCTGCCCCCGATTCACATAATTCCATCTATCCTGACCTTGGTGTAGACATCCCAAATTCGTACCCCTATTTTATATTGTCTAATGAATATTACAAAATGAACTACTAATTATTTCTTATATGTTTCAGGAGCAAAGGTACAAAAAAATCAAGAAAATGAATAAAACAAACAAAAAAAGAAAGAAAATCAAAAAGAAAAGAAAAAAAAAGCAAAAGAAAACAGAAAACAAAAGAAAACAAAAGAAACAAAAAGAAACAAAAAAAAACAGAAAAGCAAAAGAATCAAAACGAAAAAAAAAGAAAAAACAAATGAAAGAAAAGAAAAAAAAGAAAAAAGAAAAATTGCTTCAACCGCCCCTTATTTCTACCTCCAGCCGGTCACCCACCATTCCTTTCCCACTAAGATTAATCCCCTATATAAATACTCCCTCATTTTCCTCCCACGGACTTACTCCCTAATTTCTCTCAAAAAAAACTCTCACCTCACAATTACTATCACTATCTCTCACTCCAGCGCCCTCTCTCTCTCTCTATTTTTTTCCAGCCGGCCCACACCCACGATCTACTCCCTCTCTCTCACATATAATCCCTCACTCTCACAATTCCCTCACTCCCAAAAAGAAAACTCTCTCACATATATATACTCCCACTCCCAGCGACCCCCACTCCCGGTCGTCCCACTCCCGGCGATCCCTCTCCCAGTAGTCCCTCTCCATACTCCCTCACTCGCACACACTCGCATATACTCCCTCTCTCTCACACCCCACCCACACACACAACCCGCCTTACACACACAACAAATACATAAACACACACACACAAATACACACAAACACCGCGATTCTGTTGCCGATTTCGGACAACAAAATCAACAAATACAAGCGATTCGCCCAAATTCACACAACACACAACACACAACACACAACACACAACACACAACAACAACAACAACAACAACAACAACAACAACAAAAAAGACTCCCTCTCCCGAGAAGGACAGAGCGAGCACACCGCCGCTCTAAAAGGTAACAGCCTTTAAGGGCGTTTTTATTTATTTATTTACTTTCCAGTTCATTTATTTTTAAAAGTTGTATTTTTAAATCGGCGCAATGTAGCCAATATAAGCCGTTGTCTTTGGATTAGATTAGGAAATATTATGTAAAAGAGCCATTATAATGGCCAAATATTCTTAAATGTGTTTGTAATTATTGGAAGGAGGCGGCCGAGTCAGTAAATAATGTAGCCACGAATGTATGTATGTTTAATTTTCCCTTGTCAAAATAAGACCTTATTTATTTGCTAGATTAATATAACAATGAGCATACTTGACCAAAAACGCTTTGAGACCGAAAGGCGAGTTGGGTGCCTAGCACCTTCGACTCGTAACTTAGCCCCGAACCCGTTTTCTAAAATCTACGGTTTTCTTTTTACGGTTTTCCTTTATTTTTGCCTTAAAATAAAGGTGGCGACTCTAAAACTTTCGAGATCGTGGGGCCTTGCAATATAGCTCCCATAGCGATCGGGCCATAAGGCTATTTTAATAAATCCATAAGTGGGGCGTCGCAATATCTTTTCTTGCACTTCTCTATTTTCCACTGAAAGATAAAAGGGAGAATGAGAATGGAAAGGTAATGCATTCCCATATCTGTTATCCCGAAATAAGGGATAACGACATGAGAAACCTTTAGTTCCCATTTTGGATACAAAATCCACTCGGAGTCAAGAGGCACATTCCAACGTGCTAATATAGAGGCACTCCTCTCGCACTTTGGATTTCGTCTTCCCCTAAACAAGGGAGGGTGGAGCGAGGCGGTGGTGTCGCATCGCCGCGTCTGCAGCGCACCTATCCAGAGGCGCGCGGGCGCGGAGCATCCGGGAACCTCACGATGGCGACCTGGCGGGAGTTGTTTTATTTTAAATAAAATGGAGGGCTAGACTCATAAAATAAAACCTTTTTTTTTTTTCTTTGTTTCGAGCTGCGCTAACGATATGCTCGTTATATTAATTTACGCATTTCAATAAAGTGTTCCCATTACGGTAGTGGCTATATTTGTGGATATGATCCTCCATCGGCAGCGGATCTCGTTCCGATACATTACGGATATGTTTAAAAGTATAAAAAAAAAATCCGAAAAAATCAAAATTCAAAGAAAAAAAAATATATATATTATATATATTACAATAAATTCGAGGCGACACAACAAAATTTGGGCTTTACTTCCGACTCTATTTTTCATTTATTTCTT
Source organism: Codonopsis lanceolata (assembly GCA_013146195.2). Lineage (NCBI taxonomy): Eukaryota > Viridiplantae > Streptophyta > Magnoliopsida > Asterales > Campanulaceae > Codonopsis > Codonopsis lanceolata. The sequence goes on along the minus strand of JABEVN020003574.1, from coordinate 2,420 downwards.
TCGGTTCATTTTTCTTTTCACTTTATTCGTATTTGTACATATTTGCATTCATTATGTCATTTTATTTTGGGGACATAGGACCAAAATTTGTAATTAATATGGATAGATAGTTTCCCGCTTTTCTTTCTATTTCTTAATGTGATGTGCTTGTTTGCTTGCGCTCAAACTAAAAAAGCCGAGAAAATCCACACAAAGCGACAAGACAGGCATATATGTTTTTGTTTTGCATATATATAGTAAATAAATAAAGATTTTTGCTTTCTAGATACCACACACGCACATGCATATAGCTATATTCGGCGTTACCCACCATGGCATTTACCCCGCATGAGCCAACGTTAGAATGCATATAGATTCTCAGGACACTTCATTGACCGACCGGTTTTTGCATCTCTGAATCGTGAATCAGCCCCTGTCAAAAAATATATAATATAAATAAATAAATATATAAAAAATATATAAAAAAAAATAAAAAAATAAATTGAAAAAAAAAATAATAATAAAAATAACAAAACAAATAATAATAAGGGGACTGATTTATTATTCTCTGATGCTCGACCTAGACCATTTCGAATGGTGGATCCTGGAAAGAGTATAGGCCCTTCGCCTGGGACCAGTCCAGTCCTGGGGAGTCGAAAGGCAGGTGGAATACGTTGGTCCTATACTCTGGAGAAAGAATCCACTGTTCCAGGAAAGTCCTGAGACTGTCAAAATAAAGCAGGTGCTTATCCGGTCAACTGTAGGGAACAAACAATTAAAATAAAATACACTAATAAAGGCACGCTGTACTCCAAACCCAAAAAGCCTTCAGCCAGCCTCCTGATACCTCCATAACCCATTTTCCTCAGAAACCTGGCCCGAACTTGGAAAGGCAGAGATAGTACTGGCCAATTGAAACAGATCAGACATGGGCAGAATCAGCTCATAAAATACAGATCCAAGCAGTATGGCAGCAAAAAATGAACAATCCGCTACAGTCCCCCAAGGAGCATCAGCCTTCCATGTCCCTCCATATCCAATTTCCCAGCCAAACACCAACCCACCAAATACCTATTATTACCAAAATTTTAACCATTTTTCATCATACCCTCCTTACCCTATCTTGCCCAATATCCATATCCAGCCCAATATCCTTATCCTGCCCAATATCCATATCCTGCCCAATATCCATATCCAACCCAATATCCATATCCTGCCCAAAACCCTTACCAGACACCGCAGCCAGAAATTAACCCAGCCTTCCCTAATCCTACCAGCATATACCAAAACCCAACTCTTCCGCCCGCCAAAATGGAGGCTGACATCGAAAATTTGAAAGTCATGATGCTCAAAATTCTAAACCAAGAAGTTTCTAATGAAAATTTGGGGAACAACTTCCTGGGTATGATGGATAAAGGCACTTCTGAAAAAAAAAAAAAAAAAAAAAAAAAAAAAAAAAAGCTCCCTGCTGAGTTTGAGTCCATTTCTAATAAACCTCTGCGAACTAGACCCAGACCCACTTTTGACGGCCAGCGGATCGGTGGACTACTTTGAATATATTACCCCTATTCCTTTCCCAGCCTTGGTTGGTCATCTACCAATCTTTCCCTAAATTGAGTACCCCTATTCCTTTCTAGCCTTACGGTTTGGTCATCTACCAATCCGCTAAAATGAGGATCTCAAAGCCCAGGTCCTCAATAATGTAAATAACCATGCGGTGTGCTTTTAATAATAATCTAAATGTCTTTGCTTATTTCTTAGTTGCACCTACATTAAAAACAGCATTAAATAATTATAATAATGAGTCATTTAATAGGACCCAAAAGATAAAAAAATTCTTGAGCTTGTAAAGTCGGTAGAGCCGGAGACATCATTTGATCCACCATCAATCACAAATTTGGACAATGAAATCAAAGAAGTCGAATCGACAACTACTGCCAAGGATAACACTCATGGATCTCATCGAAAAGTTCGTGGACATGCTTACGGTCCTATGAAGATGTGTCGAGGTAGACCCGACCATAGCCAAACACCGGATTCTCCATATGTCAGGATGCTCGGCCAATCAGACAAAAGCTCCGCCGCATCAAGCGGAATGGTCACTACAAGTTGAAAAAAAAAAAAAAAAGCATGAAAGCGACCACACGTCAACTTCATTCGGGTAAAAAAAAAAGGAAAAAAGAAAGAAAAAAGTTAAGAAAAAAATGGTAATAAAAAAAAAAAAAACCCGATCTGGTCCCAATATAGTGATCATTCCCAACCAACAACGGCATCTTGAGCTATAGTCAAATCAAAAGCGGCGGAGACCAAGAAAAAGACCTTATTCACCACCGGGGGAACCTCTGCTATCATGTCATGCGCGTCAGGGCTAAAAATCTTTGAGGGCTACTTATCGAGGTTGCTACCTACTCTTCCACGATGTCTTTGTATGTTGTCAAAAA
>JABEVN020003573.1:0-17689 GCA_013146195.2 Codonopsis lanceolata | reverse complement strand
AGTTTATAAAATCTTATGGTTTAAAAAACAATTCCAATCAAATTGGTCTATAGATTAAAAATACTTCAATTTCATAATCTAACAATTAGGCATATAAAATATAATTTTAATCAACTATTTTAAAAAACTCCAAAGTTATCAAAATAGTTAAGGAGTAGGGATAAACAAAAAGCTCTAATTGCTTTTGTTTCCAAAACTTGTAATTTGATCATTTTTCATAAAAATGAAATCAATTATCCCTACTTTAAAAATCATATAAAAACACTTTTATCGATTTCCTAAAACATATAAAACACTTTTATATTTATTTTACAATCTATCACATAGATCAAAACATAATAAATAAACTATTTAAATATTATGATGCATGATGCTACTTAGTGGGTTTCATGAATGACATATCACTATCCATGGCATATATATCACATATATAACAATGGGTACTTCTGACAAGACTATAAAATGCTTAATACAAGACTTTTAAAATGCTTTTCCCAAAATACCCTTTACGTGAATTCATTTTTTGTTTTTTGTTAAATTTAAATTAATGTTTTGTGTTTTATTAAATTTAAATTAATGTTAATTTTTTATTTTAATTTAATAATTAATTTAAAATTAAATGTAGACTAATTAAAAAATTAAAAATATTTTTTTGGGTAGGATCTGCCAAACCAGCCTCCTAAACCCAATTGTTCTGATCGGCCGCAAAACTACCAAAAACCTTAAAAATTTTGGCTAGGACCGGCCGCCAACCGCCCAAAACCTTTTTTTTTTTGGCTAGGCTCGCCGCCAAACCGCCAAAACCTTATTTTTGGTTAGGACCGGCCGCTAAAACCAGCCTCCTGGCCAAAAACCAAAAAAATTTTGGTTCTGGACCGCCGCCAAACCGCCCAACTTCAAAAAAAAAAAAAAATTTTTTTTTGTTGGCTAGACCGCCGCCAGCCTCCAAAACATTAAAAAAATTTTTGGTTAGACTGCCGCTAAACCAGCTCCTACACCCTAAACTTTTTTTTTGGTTTGGACTCGCCGCCAAACCGGTCCTAAACCCTTACAATTTTTTTTAAAAAAATTAATTAGTAATTTAATTGTGTTTAGTTACTAAATCAAATTAATTAGTAAATTAATTGTGTTTAAAATATTTTTAAATTTAGAATTGTTAAATTAAATTTAATAAAAAAACAAAAAATTTAATTATGTAAAGGGTATTTTGGTCAAACATTTTAAAAAAGTGCTGTATTAAGCATTTTATAGGTGCTGTATTAAGTATATCCCATATATAACATAAATTATTTGCTGAATAAATAAATAAATAACCATTACGATTTGGATCGATGCCTTAAATTTCACCATAAATTTGAAGTCGCCGGAACACTTGAGTCGTAACGAGAGACACAGTCAGCCACACGAAATGTCAAGTGCCATATCTATACTTATATATGGCACATACGTGTTGTACCTCTTTGCTCTTCCAAGGATGGAATAGCAGTGTGATTTCTCCTCAACTTTGACTTTGTAATTGTTATTGGAAGTAAAAGGCATAAATAAATTACAAAAGTCCTGTACCTACAAGAATGGGTGTACAATTAGTGCTATAAAAATTACAATCCTTTATACCCTTTAAATTTCGAGTGTACAATGATCCTATCAAAAACAAATTCAAGATATCGACTCAAAAACGTCTCATGCATCAATATAACAAACATGCAAGATCAAATCTTAAACTCACTCCTATATAAATTTAATAACATAAAATTCTGTTCTTATAACAAAAACTAAATGGCTCTGATACCATTTGTTGGAAATTATTTGAGTCCCATATCGAATGCGGGTCGAATAAGATCCGTCTTTTCGATCAAATCGAATGAAGTTTTAATGGGCAGATGGATTTCAAAATTCTATAAAACGATATAAGAACATCAAAATTATGTATATTAAATTTATTTGATCAATGGAAGAAAAAAGAAGAATACCTCTTACGACGATTTCTTTTAACTTCGATCGTAACTTTTAAATCTTGAAAGCTCGTAGACATCACGATCTTCCGATTCACTCCTTTTAATTAACAGTATGGTACTCTGATTAATATAGATACGTTCTATGATATTATATGGATCAATATTGAACTAGGTTTTTAAAAGAAAAACCCCAAAAACCTTGCTGTCGATCACTTGCAAAAATACCAAAGAAAAACAACCCAAAATGGTTTCACCTCTCTACCGTCAGTTAGCACAGTGGGATGTCATCCTTTTTATATTCTCTTTCTATTTGCTGCCCACTTTTAACCAACGGGCAAGCCATCAAAACAATCTTAGTTTTAGTGGAAAACAATTTTTCCACGTCACCAAGAGTTCATTTGGTTTTGGTATTCTTTTGTAGGCTCATCAATATCAATCTTAATATCATTTATCTAAATAGCTTTATACTTCTTAATAATTATCTAATATAATTATTAATTAGTAATTATATAAATATCCAAAATATTTCATATTTATTCAATTCTCAATACAATTGAAACTGATTGTTACTCGATATTCTCGGAATCAGTTGATATTTATATATAAACCGAAAAACAATTTTCCATAAGCCTTTAGGAACATAAATATTAATTATAATTAGTTTAAATAAGGAAGGCGAATCAGGGACCATGGACCTATAATTATGAGCTCAAATAAATTGAATAAATAATTAAACTCTTCGATTAATTTATTCGACTTATTAATTTTGATATTACTCCACTATAAATTGAATTGCACTCTTATAAATATAGAATATCTTACTTCTCAGAAATAAGCATCCATTGATTTAATCATTACATATAGATTAATCCGCCATAGACAATTCGTGATTGAAGCTAGGTAATATTCGTTACCCTCTTCAATTACATATTTTCCTCATTTACCATTAATTCACTAGCGGATGGTTAATTTATAATTATATTATAAATTAGAGATCTCAAACCACTTAGTTCCAGAATTAACGAATGAGAGAACCGTCTTTCTACTTCTCGTAAGAAGGAATGAATTACAGATCTCGTGAATTCATATTCCCAACCATCTAATTCAAATGTGAATCTAAAAGCAATCGTTGAGAATGTCATCGAAAAGACAAACTTAGATGAGCAAATCAAGAAACATCCCGAAATAAATAAGAGTCTATCACCACTCAGGATTAAGATCCATCTATATATGATCATCTAGAGATTTAATTTGATTTTCCATTTCTATAATGAAGTTTATAGGAAAATTACAAATTAAATTGGTCCAAGTCATATATGATCAAATCATATATAAATGTCCCCACTTAGATGTCTATACATCGACGATCCGAATAAGACGATCACATTCAAAATGTTTTGGGCTGCATTAGTAATGTTTTAATTAAAGATCTCATCCTTTGATTAATATCATCGCGGACTTAATTTTAAGTTTATTATCCACAATCTTAATCCTCTTGTATATAACACTCATATACTAAGATTATAGTTACAAAAAATAAACTAGAGATTTTCTATGATGTTTAATAAAATGCATACAATAAGTACAAGTGTTCATAAATAAATGTCACTTTTATAAATAATTCAAAAACAATTCAAAATTGCTTTAAGGGCACGAGAGTCATGAGCACAAGATATATGCAGCTTCTATGAAGGGTAAAGTTGTTAAATTGGGTTAAAGCCTGTGGAATAGACGGGTTGAGCCAATGAAATGGATGGGGAGCGGGCCTAACGGGAAAGGATCGCACGGGCTGTAGGCTGGGCGGGGCGCGGGTTGCCTGCCATTTTGAATGCAATTGATTTATGTGCAAATTTTAAGCGGGTACAATTTTAGAAACATGTTTTCATTTAGTTGTCAAATGGCCAAAATGTCATTAATGAAGACAAATCACATCCAATAATATTGATGCCAAATCCAGACATCAGAACTGTTTAGACAGTTTTTTCAAGACAAAAAAAAATCTAAAAATGTTGATGCCAAATCCAGGCATAAGACCTGTTTAGACCAAAAAAATTCCAATAATGCTGATGTCAAATCTAGGCATCGAACTGTTTAGACAATTTTTCAAGACAAAAAAAAATCCAAAAATGTTGATGCCAAATCCAGGCATCAGAACTGTTTAGACAAAAAAAAAATCCAATAATACTGATGCCAAATCTAGGCATCAGAACTGTTTAGACAGTTTTTTCAAGACAAAAAAAAATCCAAAAATTATACATGACCAAATTTTTTTAATAAAAAAACTGAGTTTTAACATTTTATTCATTACCAATTTTATTTTAAAAAAAAACTGATGCCAATGCCTTGGCATCATTACTATTTTAACATTTTATTCATTATCAAATTTTTCTAGAAAAAGTTGATGTCAAGGTCTTGGCATCAGGACTGTTTTAACATTTTATACATTACCAAAAAAAAATTAAAAAAGCTAATGCCAAAGCCTTGACATCATGACTGTTTTAACATTTTATACATTACCAAAAAAAAATTAAAAAAAACTGATGTCAAGGCCTTGATATCAGGACTGTTTAAACTTTCCTAAAACCATGGGAATTTTCAATCTCTCTCCTCCAATTTCTCTCCACCTATGCATCTTCTGCGCGAGGTCTTCTGATGTGCTCTGCCTTCACGTCAGTCACTGTCAACATCGTCCACAAATTGCAGCTTTGATTTATTGCGACTACCAGCTGCGGCGTACACCCCATTGACCTCCCTGAGTGCTGCCGCCATGGAATTAGTATCTCAATGCCCCTCAAATCTTCTCAGGGGATATGGTGGGGATTAGACAAAGAATTATCAAAACGTGCGTAATTGGGTTGCTTCCATAATTCCCAAAGGATAATTGAAGGAAACAAGATATAAAGCAGGGAGTTTTTGGGGTGAAGTCACCAGGAAAACTGTAGTGCTAAAAACTGAAAAGGGATGAAATAGCTGAAGTAATAGGGCTCTGAAGGAAGACCGAAGACGTGATGCTGTGGATTTGGTGGTGGGGCTACTGATTGATGTTCTTAGAAGAATTAGTGATGCTAATCGGTTTGTTAATGGTAGATTTTGGCTTCGGAAAGGGGAATATCCTCTTGGTTCCATGCTTCTCCCTTTCTCCTGCTTTTGAATGTTCCAACATTTCTGATTTAAGATTTTGATTGTAAATGGAAGACGATCGGTATGTTAATTGGGGGAAGACGATCTGTATGTTAATTGGGGGTAGTGATGTATTTTTACCCCAAAAATGTATCTAAAAGATATGTCTAAAAAATAACTAGATTGATTTGAAAACATGTTTTAAAAATTGTACTGGCTTGTAATTATTTCTTGATTTATTGATGTTCAATTATGGATCGTTGGTCAATACATATAGGCAAAACACACCTTTGGACCACTGTACTTTTCAAAACATTGCAATTAGGCCACTGAGACGTCAAAATTTTCGGGATGGCCACTGTATCGGACTTATCTTGCACGTTAACCCCTTTTTTGGATGGACGTTAAGTTTGGACGTTAAGTTATGTTAAATGTCTATTTTTCCCTTGCCTTCATCATCATCACTGTGACAACCCAGATCTAGGTTTTAAGGATGGAATTAAAACTATTAAAAGAAAAAGAAAACAAAGGGCAGGGACCTCTCTTTCATCTTTCAAATCCTTCATCCCCAATCATCACCGCGTCTATGTCCCATCAGTCGCCTCCTTCTCCGGTGAAGCATCCACAGTCCGGCTGCCATCTTCAATCGCCTCTACTCCCTTCCGCCTTCTCCTGCCAATCAGACGGCCATCATCTTCATCCCCATCTCAATCTCCCCCCTCTTTCTCAGCAACCGACCCCCATGTCAGCCTGACCTCTGTTGCCCATCCGTCACATCCCTCGCTTAAATTTGTGTCGTCTCAGCCGCCATCCGTCATCTTGTCCGGAAAATCAACATCTCCTTTCCTCCCTGTCTCCAATAGTTTTGATTCTGGTCTCACGCCATTATCTCTGCCCCCTTCATCTTCCCCGGCGAATTCTTTCATCTCATCTCCATCCTCACCGCCATCCTCCATCAATGCCCCAGCAACCCAGTTTGTGCCCCCTATCAGAAACGCCAACCCCATGTCCAACCGGCCTCCTTACCCGGTGAATCTCCATTGCCAGGATCTGTGTCGTCTTAGCCGTCATCCGTCATCTTCTCCGGCAAATCAACATCTCCCTTCCTCCTCTCTCCAATAGTTTTGATTCCGATCTCACACCATCATCAACGCCCCCTTCATCTTCCCCGCGAATTCTTTCATCTCATCTCCATCCTCACCGCCATCCTCCATCTCTGCCCCAGCAACCCAGTTTGTGCCCCCCATCAGAAACGCCAACCCCATGTCCAACTGACCTCCTTACCCGGTGAATCTCCATTGCCAGGAGCTTTAAAACCCAGATCTGGTAGATAAAACTTTGTAAACCCAGATCTGAGTTTTAAAACTCAGATCTGGGTTACTTTGTCACAGTGATGATGATGAAGACAAGGGCAAAATAGACATTTAACATAACTTAACATCTAAACTTAACGTCTATCCAAAAAAGGGGTTAACATGCAAGATAAGTCTGGTACATTGGCCACCCTGAAAATTTTGACGTCTCAGTGGCCTAATTGCAATGTTTTGAAAAGTACAGTGGCCTAAAGGTGTGTTTTGCCATACATATAATAGACATAGGCATCGAATTGAAGAAGAGATAATGAAGCCCTAGCCGTCGTCTCTCTCGCAGTCGCTATCTCAAACATCAAGATTCCGGCCATCCATCATCACTCTCTCTACTACTCTACCCCACCGCCTCTCTTTCTCTCCTCATCACTCACCAGCACCATCTATTCCCCTCTTAATCTCTCTCTCTCTCTCTCTCTTTCTCTCTGCTCTAAACCCTCATTCGCTCATGATTCACAAATGATGAGTTATCTTCGACCATCGCCCCTCCTCCACCCGGGCCGCCTCACTCTCTACACTTTTGAAATCAGAAACGCACATCTTCGGCTTTGAGGTAAGATCTAGGTTTATTTTGAGCCGTAGTTGTGTTCAATCTTAAATTCGTTTTTTGTTAGCTTCACCAAATATATCTCCAGCCGAGAATGGATATTTGTTGGATAATTTTGGGCAGTTTGTTAGTTATGGGTTGAATTGAATGGTAATTTGATAGTAAGAGTTGCAAAGAATTCATGTCGTTGCTTAGATGCTTTTGAATCTGATCGGGAATTTTTAGTGAGGCTCGAAGCATTTTTCATTACTTTCTTTTTAATTATTTTATGGAAAAGAGAAATGAAAGAAGCCGCACTCGAGTCATGAAGAGTGACATGGCAAGATTGCTAGTAGGATAGTATGCCTGTTGTGTGAATATACCAAACCAATAGTCAGGAACTGTTCCGTATAGAAATCGGAGTAACCAGTAAATATTATTGAACCAAGATTAAAATACGGATAACATTACAAACCGAGATGGGGTAACATTTAATCACTAGGGTTTAATAAAATAGTAAATACTAGATACACAGTCAAAGTAGTTTCTCAAATGTTATGGATAAAACGGTGAGCAAACTACACTGTTGAAATAAAAAGAAATGTAGAACAGATTAGAAACAGAGCAAGATATAACATAAACGGAAAAAGGGGTAGTAGATAAGTAGTTCTACTAAACTAAGCAGAATAAGTCATTATTGCACTCACTATTACCGTCAAGGCCACTCCATTGATTCTTGCAAATTCAAAAACCCCCAATGTAAGGGCAAAATAGACATGACCTATTTTGGTTTTGTTTCACCTTTCTTGGTCATAAAGTTTTGGTGGATATTTGGTAACAAAATCTTTAGTTGCATTTTTGGAAACAAAATTTTCCTAAAGAGTTTTTGGTTTCTTGGTCCTTTAAGTTATTGTATTTTTTGGAAACAAGATCTTTAATTAGATTTTAGTTTTCTTGAACCTAAAGTTTAGGAATTATTTTGGAAACAAATCTTAGTATAAATCCTAGTCAATCTGTGATTCTTGACCACTTTGATATTTGGTAATAAAATCCCATTAAGTTGGTAAGTTGTTGATTTTTCCTTAATAACTAATCATTTTCCTTGTAGTAGATGGACTGTTTTGCGTGTGTGTAGGAGATCGCATAACTATAAATAAAGGTGCAAGGATTCGTGCTGTGTGCAGAACTTCAGAGAGAGAATCAAAGCCATACATCTGTGAGCAGAAGCAAGGAGTTTCAGAAGCTATTTTCCAGTCCCGAACTGCAGCAGTCAGCCTGAAGCTGTCAATGTTATAACATTGGCAGTCACATTGAAAATTCTGGAAAACTGTTTGTGCTTCCTATTTCAGTTTAGGAAGCTGATTTTGTTTTCTCCCACGTTTTGTTTAACTTGTTTATGTGGGGTTTTTGCTCTCCAAGATTCAGTGTCTTGTGAGAATATTTTGTGTGTGATTTCACAAGTATTTTTGTGTAAAACGATTATTCTTTTAGTGAAATCTTTGTTGCCTTGAGGCAAGGTCTACAAGTATAGGCTTGTAGATTGTTTGGTAAACTTTTGTGATTAATTTCGTGCTTTATTAAGTCTTCCGCTGTTTTGATTTTTCTGTCTATTGTGACTTCCGTTGTAGCTTTTTCACAAGCTACATTGGAAACTGCATTAGATAGTTTGGAGAATCCTAGCTACTTGTGTTCTTTCAATTGGTATCAGAGCCTTCTCTTGACATCACTAAGAGTTGATTCTGGTAGTAGCCGTGATGGATTCTCAGTATGAGAATGTCGTTCGTCCTCCTATTTTGACTAGCGCAAATTATTCTATTTGGAAAGTCAAGATGCGTATCTTCATCAAATCAATTGATGAGAGCGTGGCTTCTTTGTTCTAAATGGTTGGACTCCTCCCAAAACTACTGATGATGATGGTGATGTAAAGATCACCAAAGAAGCAGATTGGTCTAATAATGATAGAAACATTGCCTCTTTTAATTCTAAAGCCTTGTCTGCCATATACAAAGCTCTTGATGCTAACACCTTTAGGGTTATAGCCAATTATGAATCTGCTAAAGATGTATGGGAGGCCCTTCAAACCTTGTGTGAAGGACCTTCCAGTGTTCGTGCTTCTAAATTAAGATTGTTTACCACTCAATTTGAAAACACAAGGATGAATGAAGATGAAGATATTATGTCTTACTATGCTAGATTACTTGATATATCTAACTCTGCTCTTGCTTTGGGTGATCCTATCACCAATGATCGACTTGTTAGCAAGATGATGCGAACCTTGCCTGAAAGGTTTAATGTGAAAATTTGTGCTATTGAGGAAGCTCATGACATTGACAAAATTGGTTTGAAAGACTAGCTGGTATTCTTCAAAATTTTGAGTTAAACCTCAATGAGCAAATTAAGAACAAAGGCAAAGTTGCATCATCTTCTACTCCTTCTGATGATAGTATTGCTTTTTCTTCTGTTGTTGATATTTCTTCTGAATTTCTTGAATTGCATAAGGAGATTGAGGAATCTGATTTTGGTGAAGAGTCAATGGATTTTTTAACAACAAAGTTTAAAAATATTTTGAAAGCAAAGGGGCAAAACAAATATCCATCTTCTATCCCCAAAACAATTTTTAAAACTGAGCCTAGCAAATTTCCTCCCAAAGAAAGTTCTTTTCAAAACCCTGAAAAATCTTTTACCAATCATTTTGCTAAGCATTCTACATCTAGAAGTAAAAATATTGATTCTATTCAATGTAGGGTTTGTCAAGGGTTTGGGTATTATGCTAATCAATGTGCTAATACTTTGAGAAAGAAAGGTTTGAATTTTTCTGCGACTTTGAGTGATAGTGATGATGAAGATCCATGTGATCTCATCACCCTCACTGATGTACACAACTCTCCATCTGATTTTGCAGGATTTTCGGCCAATGTGACTCCCAATGTAGCTACATCGGAAGTCACATCAGAAGATGCGCAGTGATGATCTTTCTTGTTTTAACTCTTCGAGAAAATGGTGGAGATTCGAGTCGAATTCTTTGGAAGGGTACAAGGAATTATACAAGGATTGGGAGAAACGAGCATACTAAGTTACATTGCTTGGTAAGGCAAACGAGCTGTTGAAAAAGGCCAATGAAGATCAGAAAGATTGCATTATAAGGCTGGAAAGTTTGCTAAGCAAAAAGAATGTTGAGTGTTGATTCTTATGTTAGATTTATATATGTTCAATTCATTATATTAGTTTTATACTTCAGTGGCTAATCGGGCTGCGTATCGATTAGCGTGGCAACTGTGTATAGAACTTTGCCTAGTATAGTTTTTATAGGACTTCACAGGTTCAGCGGAAGACCTCTCCACAAGCTTCATCGGAAGACCTGCTTTCAGCCCACAAACGGCAGACCTCGTGTCCACCTAATCTTCTATGATGTGTCCTTTCCAACAAAGGTTAATTGGATTAATTCAAACTTATCCTAATCATTGTTTGAATTAATCCAAGACATTCCCTGACATATCAAGCCGCCGAAAGCAACCTTTTTCGAAAAGCAGGAAGACTTTTCGTCCTGAACAGTGAAAGCAGGAAAAACATACTGTCTCCTACTTTCTGCAACAACTCTCAGATCTGACACCTAAATCGCCCACCTTTTTGAAGATCTCAGAAATCATTCCCTGCTCTAGATATCTGTGTACACGAAAATCCTTGACTGACAGCCCAATGCATTTAATGCATTGTTGAAAAGAGCTGTTGAAGTATTCGTCTTCTCCAACGGATCTTTTGAAGTGCACCTGCTATAAATGCTGCCATTGAAGACTGGAACAATAGAGACAACTGTACAGAATCAATCGAACACTAAAAAGGATTGCTCTGAAACTTCATAACTCCAAGTCTTTCAGCTCAGTGCAATCAAGAGATCCTAAACAGATCTAGAAGTCCTCGTCAACAACAAGAAGTTGCTCATCAACACTTATTGTTTTATCTTCTTGTTGTTTACTTTCATTAACTATACTTCTGCACGAATTAAATATCATGTATTTACAGATATTTAATTCCCTAGACCCCAAACACAAGTCAATATTTTGTACACGATCCATTAGAGACATTCTTTGTAATTAATCTAGTGGAAAACATAGTGCACTATTTAAATCCAAGGTTGACTGCCTTGGTGGTGGACGTAGCACTCTTTATAGTGTGAACCATCCCAAAATACTTGTGTTGTTTCATATTTGTTTGTCTGTCATTTAATCTGTTCTTTACTGTGATTACCTTTATCCATTTACAGCAAAACTTAAGTAACTTGTAAAGGTCTACCGGTAGTCCTTATCGGCAGACCTGGAACAATTACCTTGAAGGTCTTCCGCTACTTGAATCTTTTCGATAGATTGCAAGTATCTTTCAAAGTATTTACTAAAAAGTTTTAAGTGTTTAATAAGCTATTCAACCCCCCCCCCCTTCTAGCTTATTATTGTGTCCATTAGGACCCACAATTGGTATCAGAGCCTTACTCTTTGAAAACAAGTTTTTCCAAGATTAAACTCTTGAGAGATACGATAAAATGGCACAAACACACTACATGCTGCCTACATCTAATGCTAACCACGTCCCAAAATTGGACGAAGGACATTTTGATGTATGGAAGGATAAAGTAATGAGATTATGGAAATGTGTTACTGCAGGTCAACATGTACCAATGAAGGCAAATCTTCTAGCCTCCATTCTTTGGGAATCTGCGAGAAGTACCTAAAGAAGAATCTGAATGGACAGAGGATGATAGAAAGCTGGTAGAGCTTGACAGTAAAGCAATCAACATAATCACCAGCTCTCTAGACACAAGCACATACCAGCAAGTGATTCGATGTACAACTGCAAAAGAGATGTGGGAAGCTCTTGTGGAATACTTGGAAGGAGACAGACACAGAGATAACAGAGAAAATATACATACATCCAGCGGTTTGATTCTTTCAAAAAGGATCCTAAGAAACCTTGAGACAAGCATACGATCGCTTGAAGGTAATAAATAATTGCTTTTCTCTTGGTAAAAGCGTATGACAAAAGGAAATGAACATGAGGTTTTAGGCTCTCTAGGTAGCTTATGGCATGTTAAGACCACGGCTATGAAAGAATCCAAAAACTTAAACGAGATGACTCTTCGTAGTCTCTACGCAAGTTTGAAGGTTTATGAACTTGAAGTTAATCAAGCTCTAGAGCAAGACAAACAGTTCAGAACTGTGTCTTTGCCAGCCATGGTCCAAGAAGAAATCACTGTTGAAACCAAACCTTCCACTTCTTCATGTGAAAATGATTTTTTATCTGATGAACAATTTGCCATGTTTGTAAAACGTTTTCAAAAATTTGCAAAATATGGAAGGAAGAACACACACCAACAACCTTTTAGGAAGAATGGTGAAAGCTCATCTAAGGAAGAGCTTGTGTGTTACAAGCTGTAGAAAACACTTGGTCATTTGCCTCAAAATGTCATAAGCCAAAATTTGAAGCATACAGAAAACCCTCTTTTAGAAAATTTCAAAAACAAAAGGGTATGTTGGTGAAGACATAGAAGACAAACAGGTTGCTACATGGTTTGAGGCCGATTCAGAAGAGGAGGAAGAAGACTGTGAGCAAGCTAACATATGCTTAATAGCTCATGATTCAGATCCTACCTATGACTCTGAAAATGAAGTTGAAGTTTCATCTAGTCTTTTGGACAAAAATGAAACCAACAGTGACAGCTTCAGTAAGGAAGAACTTCTCAAGGATAACCAGGATATGCTTGAAGAATTTAATTCCTTTAGAGTAGCCTATGTTAAACTTGCAAAGAACTGTGAGAAACTTACAGCTGAGAAATCTATGATGGCGGTGAGATTCAAACTCTCAATAGGTCAACAAGAGAGTATCAAGCGAAGGAAGAAAACAAATTCCTTTGTGACAAAATTGATTGTCTATCGAGCACATCAAAGGACTTGACCTAGAAAATTGCCTTGCAAAGACAATCGACTCTGAAACAGACTCAAGGATGCATTCGAAGAAATCCTTTCAAGCCAAAAATCTAGTAATGATAAAACTGGCATATGATATTCAGATGTGCCTCTTCCGACAATCTCTTCAGTCATGGAGAAAGGTGAATCCTCCGAGAATGCAAATGATATATCTTTCTCTAAACATACATTTGGAAATATAGGGAAACAAGGCCTTGGTTATTCAAGTGTCCCTTACGTTTACCCCAAGGTCGAAAGGAAAATCCAAAATAGTGACTCAAATGAGAAACGATAAGGTAACGGTAGAGAAAAGTCTGTAGGCAATAACTATGCTAAGGCAAAGTCTGGCGGTAGACCTACTAAACCTCTAGGTAACTATCAAGTTTGTCTATGAAACAGCAAGGCTCCTTACTGTTGAAGGTAAACTTAAAGGTATTCTACCTAATCCTTACGAAAAGGTAATCAACGAGAAAAGCTAAAGCTAAGTGCATTTGGTAACCTACCTAGGAAGATTCGAAAGAAACCAATTAAGTCTACCATCAACAAGCAAAATTTGAACCAAGAATGGATGTTAAGAAAAGAATAATCATAATCACTCTTCAGTTAAAGTCACTAACAATTCTCTATGGACTTTCCATTTATGTCACTCTTGCAATTGTTTAGGCCATCGGCACGAGAATGCTTGCTAAGGTTCACTCCAAGATCGAGAGACCTAGTTCTCTCAAGGTCAAGCGGCATGGGTTCCAAAGGTTGCTAATCCTTAGGACCGAAAAGAAAATAAAAGGGTACCTTGTTTGCTTTAACTTCTTTTCAAGAATGCTTCATGGCTATAGAATCGAGAAAACAAAGACATCGGTACCTAGGCGGTGGCTACTCAAGACACATGAGGAGCAGAGGTCTTCTTACTGAATATAACTGAAGCCAAGGTCCCATTTGTTATTTTCGGAGATAATGCAAGAGGAAAAACAATTGGATATGGCTCAATTACTAGAGGAAGTCTCTCCATCAACAAAGTTTCTCTAGTAAGTGGTTTAAAAGCACAATCTTCGAGCATATCCCAGTGCGACAAAGGACTTCTATGCCAATTCAACTCCGACCGGTGCCTCATCAAAGGCGGTGAATCTGCTCTACAATCTTGGCCAGGCAATAGACAAGGAAGCGTCTGTAGTGGACTTAAATCTTCTAGGGAGATTCTCAAACTGTGTCTAGTAGCCAACAATGTTCGTGACAACATGGCTATGGCACAAGCGTCTCGATCACCTCAACTTCAAGCACCTCTCCAAGCTCTCCAAAAATGGGCTTGTCAAGGTCTACCTACGGTGCTGCCGATCATGACGAAGTTGTAAAGCTTGTCAACTAGGAAAACTTTCAAGTCTTCCTTCAAAAGAAAGTCTGTATTGTCTACAAGCAAGACCTCTTCAACCACGCATATGGATCTCTTTGGACCAATCACACAGCCCGTATTTCGGGAGACAAGTATACACTTGTGGTAGTTGATGACTACTCTAGATTCACTTGGATTGAAACAATGACATCTAAAGATGAAACATATGATCTAGTCCTTTGCTCTTTTAGAGAAGACTTCAAACTCAAAGCTTGAAGACATTAGTGACATAAGATCGGACAATGGCACTAAATTCAAACAATGGTGTAGAAAAATCTTGCGATGACCACGGGATCGGCCACAACTTCTACTGCGGTACTCCTCAACAAAATGGTGTAGGCTGAGCGGAAGAAGCGAACAACGATTGAGCGGCAAGAACAATCTTTGGCGAAGCTAAACTTAGAAGTATTTACGGGCGAGCGATCAACTTGCATGTTTACCGAGAATAGATCCACGTAAACAAGTTTCATAACAAAACTCCATATGAAATATGGAGGAAGATCCCAAACATAGGATTTCTTAAAATCTTAATTTGTAAATGTTTTATTCTTTATAATGGAAAAGAATATAGAGGAAAATTTGATGCAAAATCGGGCGAAGGAATTTTTAAGGATATTCAAACATTCAAAGCATTTCGCATTTTAGTAAATCTAATTTAAAAATCTTAGAATACATTGCATGTTTCTTTTGATGAATATGACTTGTTAGAGCCTAGAAAGGCTCGAGCGTTGCTAATGATTACGATAATGATGAGGCAGTACAAATACAACATCTTCCACTCCTCATGAGGAAAAGCGGCAAGCTGCGAGAACCCTGTCTGCTAACCTTCACTTACCGGTGAGCGAGAACTCTGCCGTGCAGATAACAACTCTTACGTTGACCACGAACCCATCTCTATTTTACCCCTAGCACCCATTTCTGAGATCACTCATCCTTCTTGTTCACGATGAAAATGAAAGGTTTTGAAGATCTATTTCTATTTCTTGAACGGATTTTGGTGAATCTCCTTCTCAACCTACTCAGAATTCTTAGGGAAGAACCACCGGAAGTGATCTTCCTCAAGCGTTATTGAAGCAAGAGATCATCCCATTTCTCAAATCATTGGTGATCTCAACACGGAGAGTTTAAATGCGAGAAATAAAGTTCGAGAAGAAACTATGTTTGCTTATGCATTTGTATCGGAACTTCGAACAGAAGAAGATTGATGAAGCTATCGAAGATCATAAGCTGGATTGAAGCTATGCAAGAAGAAGCGAACCGGTTTGAAAGATGTAAGGTGTGGAGCTTAGTTCAAGAAGCGGTACGATCATCCGGTCATCGGCACCAAGTGGGTTTCGAGAAACAAAGAGATGAAGATGGAAATGTCACGAAACAAGCTAGGCGGTTGCTCGAGGATACAGAGCAGGGAAGAAGGAATTGACTTTGATGAAACTTTGCTCTGTTGCTAGACTAGAGGCAATCGAGTCTTTCTAGCCTATGCCTCGTTCATGGACTTCAAAGTGTATCGGATGGATGTAAAGAGTGCCTTTACGAATGGTGATCTTCAAGCGTATATGGAACAACCTCCGAGGATTTGTCATTCGAGACAAAGCTGGATCCGTCTACGACTCAAGAAAGCTCTCTACGACTGAAGCAAGCTCACAGAGCTTGGTATGAAACTCTATCAAGTTCTTAATAGAACAAGGATTCGTGAGAGGAAGAATAGACACTACTTTATTCATCCTCAAGCACAAAGGTCATTCTCTTACGGTACAAATCTATGTGGGCGACATCATCTTTGGATCAACTAACCAAAGCCTATGTAAAAGATTCGAGAAGGCGATGCAAAGCAAGTTCGAGATGAGCATGATGGGTGAACTTACCTACTTTAGATTTGCGGATACAACGGACTTGGATGGAATCTTCATCGACCAAACCAAATATCTGAAAAGAACTAATCAAGAAGTTCGGTCTTGATTCAACTAAAGGATTCGAAACTCCATGTCTACCGACGCCATCTTGACAAAGATGAAGGAAAAGCGAAGAGAACATGACCAAATCAGGGAATCATAGGTTCGCTTCTTTACCTTGCTAATGAAGACGACATTATGTTTCTTTGTTTGTGTTTGTGCTAGATTTGAGCGAGATCAAGGAGTCACATTTGCCAAGCGTATCATCGGATATGTTTCAAAAACAACAAATCTAGGCATATGGTATTCGAAAAACAACAATTTCAATCTAGTTGGATACTCGGATCTGAGATTATGCGACACAAGTGGCGGAAGAAGCACAGTGGGACTTGTCAATTCCTTGAAATAGACTTGTCTCATGGTCTTGCAGAAACAAGGATCAGGTTGCAAACTCAACTACGAGGCGGAATACATTCTTTGCTGCATTTGTTGCTCTCAACTCATGGATGAAGCAACAACTAGTGGACTACAACATCAAGGCGCACTTGATCATGTGTGACAACACATGAGCAATTTAGTCTCTAAAAATCCGTGATCACTCAAGACCAAGCACATTGATATCGTTATCACTTCCTCAAAGATCATGTGGAAAAAGGTAACAGGTTTGGAATATGTTCAAGCGAGCATCAATGTGAGACATTCTCACAAAACCCTTTGGATGCCACCGGGTTTGCTTATTTAAGGAGAAATCTTGGTATGATTGATCCTCTTGCTTAAATTCAAAGTTATTTGTTAATGTTTCTTTCATCTTAGGTAGACTTAGTTTTAGACTAATCGGAAGGCGTAAGTTTTCCTTTCTGGGAAGACTTAAAGGTCGATATTCTTACTTAGTCTATTTTTTTGCTAAAGAGGTTTAAAAGCAATAAAGGGGTCAAGGATAAAATTTGGTACTTAAGAAAATATCTTAAGTTCCGCTTTTCTCAAACTAAAATTTTCACCTTTAAATAGTCCATGAGCGAGTCTTTTGCAAAACTTCACGAACCCTTTGACAAATTATTTCTCTCTCATTCATACTCTTTCGTATAGCTGCTTTACGCAAATCAAGTATTTCTTGTTTCTTCTTCTCAATGCGGCAATGATAGATGCACTCTTCTCTACTCTCAACTTGAAACTTATTGTTTTACTTTTTGCATTTCATTTCATAACCTAAAAATTGCTTTGGAATTCAAGCGGTCATTTCGAGTTTCATACGGGTTTCAGTCATTGTTGTTCTTACAAACCTAAGAATACTAACGATCGTTTATGTATATTCATCGTTTATTCTTATGAAAACCTCATGTTATATTTTCTCGGGTGTGGATTCTCTAAACATTCTAGGGTTTTAAGTTTTTATCTCAATTCCAAAAATTTCAGAAAACCTTGAAATTTCTGCTTGTTTAGTTATTGTGGTAAAAAGCCCTAATTTTTGTTTGTATTTCTTTCAGGCAAAAACTA